>CM051240.1:12142776-12255276 GCA_027917425.1 Gastrophryne carolinensis | reverse complement strand
TTGTTATAATCACAGCAGGAGGAAGAGATAATGCATTTGATATCTGTAATATCTGTCAGCTCTGTATATATATTTGTTGGTATATAGATAGATAGATAATGCTAGATACATTTATAGTTAGTTGTGATATATATGTATATAGATAGATAGCGCTAAATATAATTTGTTGTGATATAAATGTATATAGATAAATATAGATACAGATAGCGCTAGATACATTTATAATTTGTTGTAGTGATATATATTTATATAGATTGATGAATAGATAGCGCTAGATATAGATAGATAATGCTAGATACATTTATAATTTGTTGTAGTGATATATATTTATATAGATTGATGAATAGGTAGCGCTAGATATAGATAGATAATGCTAGATACATTTATAATTTGTTGTGATATATATGTATACAGATATAATGCTAGATAGATAGATAGATAGATATATTGATAGCACTAGATATAGGTAGATAATGCTAGATACATTTATAATTTGTTGTGAAATCTATGTAGATAGATAGATAGATAGATAGATAGATACATAGATAGATAGCGCTAGAAACATTTATAATTTGTTGTAGTGTTTTATATGTATATAGATTGATAGATAGGTAGCACTAGATATAGGTAGATAACAGTAGATTTATTTATAATTTGTTGTTGTGAAATATATGTAGATAAATAGATAGATAGATAGATAGCGCTAGAAACATTTATAATTTGTTGTAGTGTTTTATATGTATATAGATTGATAGATAGGTAGCACTAGATATAGGTAGATAACGCTAGATGTATTTATAATTAGTTGTGCTATATATGCACAACTCGGTACATCAGCGCCCCCTGGTGGCAGATAATGAAATTGTATGTCTTATGTGTTTTTTAAAATTTGTATGTCTTTTTTTGTAATGATATCTTGATTATACAATTAAAATAGTAATATTTTTATAATTGGGTGTGTGCAATAGTAAATCTTTGGTAGCTTTCCTAATAGGGATTTTGGGGCGCTCCCTTTCTTTGGTCCTATATATGTATATAGATAGAAAGCACTAGATATAGATAGATAAAGCTAGATACATTCATAATTAGTTGTTATATCTATGTATATAGATAGATAGATAGATAGCGCTAGATATAGATATATAACGCTAGATACATTTATAATTTGTTGTTGAGATATAGATAGTTAGATAGATAGATAACACTAGATATAGATAGATAACTGTAGATACATTTATAACTAGTAGTTGTGACATATATGTAGATAGATAGATAGATAGATAGATAGATAGATAGATAGATAGATAGCGCTAGATATAGATATATAACGCTAGATGCATTTATAATTTGTTGTTGAGATATAGATAGATAGATAGATAGATAGATAGATAGATAGAGCTAGATATAGATAGATAACGCTAGATACATTTATAATTTGTTATAGTGATATAGATAGATAGATAGATAGATAGATAGATAGATAGATAGATAGATTCATAATTCATCTGCATAACCTGACTTAACTTCCTCTGCCTCTGTTGGGGCTTCTTCTGCCACTGTTGGGGCTTCCTATGCCACTGTTATGGCTTCCTCTGCCATTGTTGGGCCTCCCCTGCCACTGTTGGGGCTTCTTCTGCCATCTTTGGGGCTTCTTCTGCCACTGTTGGGGCTTCCTCTGCCATTGTTGGGCCTCCCCTGCCTCTGTTGGGGCCTCTTCTGCCATCTTTGGGGCTTCTTCTGCCATCTTTGGGGCTTCTTCTGCCACTGTTGGGGCTTCCTATGCCACTGTTGGGGCTTCCTATGCCACTGTTGGGGCTTCCTATGCCACTGTTGGGGCTATCTCTGCCATTGTTGGGGCTATCTCTGCCATTGTTGGAGCATCCTCTGCCACTGTGGGGCTTCCTCTGCCATTGTTGGAGCTTCCACTGCCATTGTTGGAGCCTCCTCTGTCATTGTTGGGGCTATCTCTGCCATTGTTGGAGCCTCCTCTGTCATTGTTGGGGCTATCTCTGCCATTGTTGGAGCCTCCTCTGTCATTGTTGGGGCTATCTCTGCCATTGTTGGGGCTTCCACTGCCACTGTCAGAGCTTCCTCTGCCATTGTTGGGGCTTCCTCTGCCACTGTGGGAGCTCCCTCTGTTACTCTGTTACTGTGGGAGCCTCCTCTGCCATTGTTGGGGCCTTCGCTGCCACAAGTGGAGCTCCATCTGCCACTGTTGCAGCTCCCATTGCCACTGTGGGGGCTTCCTTTGCCACTGCTGGAGCTCCATCTGCCACTGTGGAGGCTTACTCTGCCACTGTTGGGGCTACCTCTGTCACTGTGGGGGCTTCCTCTGCCACTGATGGAGCTTTCTCTGCAACCACTGGAGCTCCCTCTGCCATCATTGGGGCCTATCTGCCACTGTTCTAGAAGTTCCCCAACCCTCCTCCTGGCGGCCCAGCCATGTTTTGTAGATCTCACATAGCCACACTTGGGTCCTTCTTGGCCACTGTTGGGGCCTTCTCTGCCACTGTCAGGACATCCTCTGCCACTAGTGGGGCCTCTTCTCCCACTGTTGGGGCCTCCTCTGCCACTGTGGTAGCTTCCTCTGTTGTTGTGACATACATGTAGATAGATAGATAGATAGATATCACTAGATAAAGATAGATAACGGTAAATACATATATAATTATTGTGACATATATGTATATAGATAGATAGATATGGGATAGATAGATAAATAGATAGATAGATAGATAGATAGATAGATAGATATATAACACAGTTGTTTGAGCAGAGATATTAATTATTACAATTTGTCTAAACAATTGTGGATATGTACCATGCAATTATAAAAAAGAGCAAGATCAAAAATTTCAAAGAACCACAAATATCATAGACTACATGTATTACATCCCACGCCTTTTTATCATTATAAATGAAGGCAATACATGAACATATAATAAGCAGCAGCATAGGATGAAGGTCAGTGTACTGCAATACAAAATACATCCGCATAACCTGACTTAACTTCCTCTGTCTCTGTTGGGGCCTCCTGTGCCACCTTTGGGGCTTCCTCTGCCACTGTTGGGGCTTCTTCTGCCACTGTTGGGGCTTCCTCTGCCACTGTTAGGGCTTCCTCTGCCATTGTTGGGCCTCCTCTGCCTCTATTGGGGCCTGCTCTGCCACTGTTAGGGCATCCTCTGCCATTGTTGGGGCCTCCTCTGCCATTGTTGGGGCTATCTCTGCCATTGTTGGAGCCTCCTCTGCCACTGTCAGTGCTTCCTCTGCCATTGTTGGGGGTTTCACTGCCCCTGTCGGAGCTTCCTCTGCCACTGTTGAGGCTTCCTCTGCCATTTTTGGGGCTTCCTCTGCCACTGTGGGAGCTCCCTCTGTTACTGTTACTGTGGGAGCCTCCTCTGCCATTGTTGGGGCCTTCGCTGCCGCAAGTGGAGCTCCCTCTGCCACTGTTGCAGCTCCCACTGCCACTGTGGGGGCTTCCTTTGCCACTGCTGGAGCTCTATCTGCCACTGTGGAGGCTTACTCTGCCACTGTTGAGGCTTCCTCTGCCACTGCTAGAGCTCCCTCTGCCACTGTGGGGGCTAACTCTGTCACTGTTGGGGCTTCCTCTGTCACTGCTGAAGCTCCCTCTGCCACTTTGGGGGCTTCCTCTGCCACTGCTGGAGCTTTCTCTGCCACTGCTGGAATTCCCTCTGCCATCATTGGGGCCTGTCTGCCACTGTTCTAGAAGTTCCCCAACCCTCCTCCTGGCGGCCCAGCCATGTTTTGTAGATCTCACATACCCACACTTGGGTCCTTCTCGGCCAATGTTGGGGCCTCCTCTGCCACCATAGGAGCTTCCTCTGCCACTGTTGGGGCCTTCTCTGCCACTGTGGGGGCTTCATCTGCCACTGTCAGAACATCCTCTGCCATTGGTGGGGCTTCCTCTGCCACTAGTGGGGCCTCTTTTCCCACTGTTGGGGCTGCCACTGTGGGAGCTTCCTCTGTCACTGGTGGGGCCTCCTCCTCCACTGTGGGACTTTCTCTGCCACTGTTGGGGCCTCCTCCACCACTGTTGGGGCTTTCTCTGCCACTGTGGGACTTCCTCTGCCACTGCTGGAGCTTCCTCTGCCACTGCTGGAGCTCCCTCTTCCACTGTGGGGGTTCCTCTACCACTGCTGGGGGTTCCTCTGCCACTGCTGGAGCTCCCTCTGCCACTGTGGGGGTTTCTCTACCACTGCTGGGGGTTCCTCTGCCACTGCTGGGGCTTCCTCTGCCACTGCTGGAGCTCCCTCGGCCATTGTTGGGGCCTGTCTGCCACTGTTCTAGAGGAACACTTTAAAACAATGTTCCCCAACCTTCCTCCTGAAGGCCCATGTTTTGTCATTCTCTGCCACTGTTGGGGCTTCCTCTGCCACTAATGGAGCCTCTTCTGCCACTGTTGGGGCCTCCTCTGCCACTGTCAGGGCTTCCTCTGCCATTGTTGGGGCCTCCTCTGCCACTGCTGGGGCCTCCTCTGCCACTGTTGGGGCGCCCTGGTCTAAAACAATTGTACACACAGTCCTAGATATATAGATTTTATTCAATCAGCCTCTTTGTTCTTTTTAATGTAGGAGTAAAGAGTCTACACAACCATCTAAACATGCTGCCCATCCTGATTTTCCTCATTTCCATTACTTCTGCAACCTCTCAAACGCCCCCACCACTCACCTCCGACTGTCACAGAGCCACGAAGGAGAATTGCAGTAAGGCCCTCTTTGTCCCGGGCCATGTCCTCCTGGGCGAGGGGTTCGACATTGTGACGATGAAGCAGAAGAGGTCTCAGCTGCTGGACATGCAGAGGTTTGCCACAAACAACGACAGCTGCACCATCTGCTACAACCGCAACGTAAAGACCTGGCAGAAGCTGCCCCTCGCTATGGTGGACTGGAGACACCAGGCATCCTGTTCCAGGAAGATCAGCAGCGAGGTCTCCCAATCATCCTCATCGCTGGCTGAGGAAGCTGCATCGCAGGTGACAAATGACTGGCAGGCTGACCTGAGCGTTTCCAGCTTAACGGCAAATGGGAAGCTGTCGCTAGCTGGTTCTCATTCTGAACTGGAGGAGTTTGCCCAGACCAAGAAGAGCTCTGACCGTTATACCTTCACCAAGAACCAGTTCAGTTGTGTCTATTACAGGTACATCAGCTTCATGGTTTTTATTCATTTCATTGTAGCACCATCATCTTCAGTGGGACTCTACAAGGTGTTGGGGGGTAGCTCGGACCCCCTGATAAGTCTTGTCTGGCCTCTCTGACTCGACTTCTGTATTGTTCACCCTTTAACAACTGGTTGAAGAATCATGTGTTTAAATTTAATAGGGAGACATGCACAGTGGGATAATACAACACATGTCTTTATTGAAAGAACTTCACTTAAGAGTTCTGGACTTCACCCAAGAGTTCTCAAAGAACTTGGTTCTGTTATCTCATCACCCCTGTTGTTGATCTTTAAAGACTCACGAGAAACTGGTATAATGCCATGGTACTGGCAGAAGGCAGATGGGGTGCCCATTTTTATAAAAGGGCTCTAGTTCTTCTCCGGGCAATTACAGACCTGTAAGTTTAACATCCATTGTGGGGAAATTGCTTGAGGGGCTTTTAAGGGACTATATACACGAATATGTAACTATCCATAATATTATAAGTGACAACCAACACGGTTTTACTAAGGGCAGAAGCTGCCAGACTAACCTGATTGGCTTCTATGAGGAGGTGAGTAGAAGCCTAGACAGAGGGGTGGCTGTCGATAGGGGGTGTCTCAATGGTGCAGTGTGACACTGTCCCCCATAGATGCTTATTGGGGAAATTGAGATCTTCAGGATTAGAAAACTGGATTGAAAACTGGCTGAAGGATCGTGTGCAGAGAGTTGTGGGTAATGATCCCTACTATGAATGGTCCCCGAGTGTAAGTGGTGTACCCCAGGGTTCAGTGCTTGGCCCTCTATTATTCAACTTGTTTATAAACAACGTAGAAGATGGAATTAAATGCACTGTCTGTATTTTTGCAGATGACACAAAGATATGGAGCACAGTGCAGATCTTTTGAAGACGTTCACAAGCTTCAGGCTGACCTGGACACTTTGAGTGTCTGGGCTCCACTTGGCAAATTAAGTTCAATGTGGAAAAATGTAAAGTCCTGCACTTGGGTTATAACAACCTGAAGGCCACATATATCCTCAGGGGAGTAAAACTGGGATAGTCACTTGTTGAGAAGGATCTGGGGGTACTGGTAGATCACAGGCTAAATAACAGCATGCAATGCCAGGCAACTGCTTCCAAGGCAACCAAGATATTCTCATGCATTAATAGAGGCCTGGAATCACGGGATAGGGATGTAATTTTGCCTCTTGTCAAGGCACTGGTGCGCCCTCACTTGGAATATGCCATCCAGTTCTGGGCTGTGTGCATAGAAAGGACGCTCTGTCTAGGGAAAGGGTGCAGAGGAGAGCCACCAAACTAAAAAGAGGAGTGAAGGATCTTAGTTATGAGGAAAGATTACGGGAATTAAATCTGTTTAGTCTTGAGAGGAGACGACTGAGGGGGGACATGATTAACTTGTATAAATATATATATGTCCCATACAAAAAATATGGCAGAACACTATTTCAGGTAAAATCCTCTCTAAAGACAAAGGGGTCACTCCCTTTAACTGGAAAAATAGAAATTTAGTCTCCGGAGGAGACAATCATTCTTTACCATAAGAACTATAAATCTGTGGAATAGCCTCCCACAGAAGCTTGTTACAGCATCAACCGATGACAGCTTCAAAATAGGATTAGATGCTTATTTAGAAGAAAATAACAGTTACTATTAGCGGTTTATCAGTAAAAAAAAACAAAAAATAAAATAAATAACTTCCACCTATAAAATAAAATAAAAAATAACTATCCCTAGCCCCGCCCCTCAGTTGAACTTGATGGACATATGTCTAATTTCAACCGTATTAACTATGTAAGGAAGGATGTATCTTTTAAAGACCAAGGAGAGCTTTAGTCCGCCCCTCCCTTTGTGAGAAACATAATTTTCCTGTAACATAGAATAATGTTATCTCGCAGTTGGCATTGTGGAGTTAGGGAGTTACTTATCTTAACCTCAGGTGCACGGAATGCTCTCGCTGTACCAAGCCTCAGAATCACACGTACACCACAAAGCTTAAGGTAAAACTCTAAGTCTAAATATATTAAAGCAGCAAGATGGCTGAAATGACGTCAAAGAAAGAGAGAGAAAAAGAATTAACCCTTCACAAGATCTCGCCAATGAGGGATCACCCAACTCCAATGTCTAGCAAAGTATAGCAGAGTACAGAAATTGTTCTTAACTATAGAAGTGCATAATTCCTAAAAATCTGATTTGGATCATTTTCGTGAATTTCCCCAGAACACGTTTGTCCCTTTCAAATTTTTAGGATTGCTTTAGAAAATAAATGTACCTTTGCCCCGCTATCCTCCAGCAACACGGGTGTCCCACACCTCTCTGCAATGGGGCAGTTGGACACAGTTCAATAGACCACCAATCAAATTCAATAGACAAAGTTGCAATAGACCACCAAGCATGGCGCTTGACTGGTGGTCTATAGCTTCACCCCTGTTGGTCTATTGCTTGGTCTTACAGTGTGAGCCATTTCATCTATCTGCTTCCCCAATGAGTTTGCCATTGTGACTAGGTGTCATCATCACAGCTATGGAAGTGCTTTGTGTTCTTAAATGCCTGTACCCCCCTCCCTTCTACACAGCTTCTCGAACTTCATTGGTTCCTACAGCACATGAGCAGCCCTCTCGTCCAATTGGCAAGCCCCTTCAGCTAAAAGCTTGTCTAAGGCGAGGGGATGCGAGCACATTGAGGTCCGCATCTCCCGCTACCCTTTAACAGAGAGCGTGCCCACACCAGTCATTCACAAATGTCTAGCACGGGCACGCATCCTGCTAAAGGTATGGAAGGGATCCGGATGCAACTCGCGCATGCGCCGCTACACCGGGAAAGAAGGTGGGTTTCCGGGCGACCTGGGTTTTACCCAGCAGGGCATCATGATTCTGGATGCCCTAGGGGGGGGGGGGGGGAATTCAGTGGCTCTGGAATCATATAGATTCCAGGGCCGTTGGGGAGTGGGTTTTGAGCCACTTTAAGCCCCGCTCAGAGTTACTGTATGCACACTATGACACGGCATGTTATACTCCACACGGTGAGATTGCAGTGTGACTTACTCCCATTTGGTCAGGGTGAGGGATGCCACACCACCTCACTTTGAAGAGATCTATCTCGGGGCATTGTACTTGTACACTCTACACTCTACCCGACCACAGGGACAGGTCCGAGCAAAGCGGTCTAGGGAAGGGGTGAGGCCTTAGACTAATGTAGACACTCTGATATGTAGAAAGGCCCAAGAGAAACGTGAGGCCCAAAAGCCAGGGTTGACCCAGCACCTTTAGAGAATTCAGGGTGATCAAACAACTTTTTCCACCAAGTTTAGTGGGGGGGTCAGTCCTTCCCTTGGGTCTATTCCAGGGGGTAACTTCCCCCACAGCTTCAGGGGTCTTCCTGATAAGGACCATGGGCAGACCCCTCAGAGATTTTTTGGTGTCGTTTGGTCTTCCAAAATAACCTAAGGGAGGGAAAGTTTACACCTAATGCAGGACACATATGTGTTCAGTGTCACACGGGAAAGCGCTTTCTGCTCACCCCCCCTGCAACCTTTATTTTAGAGGAAAGTAAAAAACACAGCATACGTCATCTACAGGAAGATAATCATATAAGAAGAAAATCTAATTACTGGCTCAATAGATACAGATCATATTCTTAGGAATGTTAGTAATGCCTGGGGGGCGGGCCCCCTAAGGCATTGTCCAGCTCCCTGGCGCCATATTGTTCACAGTAATGTGTTAGTAGCATTGACATTGTAACCTAAACAAGCTTTATTTCCCTTTTATGTCTTCACCAGCTTCCGCCTTTCACGGAGCCCTCCTCTGAGCGACGATCTGAGCCAAGCATTAAGTGCCCTGCCATCGGCCTATGATGACAGGACAAAACAACAATACAGGAATTTCATCAGCCTCTATGGCACTCATTTCATCAGGCAAGCGGAAGTGGGTGGCCGAGCCCTCGAGGTCAGCGCCATCAGGACTTGCCAAGCCACCATGGATGGTCTTTCAGTAGACGAGCTGAATGACTGTCTCAGCATAGAGGCCTCAGCTGCGGTGACGGGGAAGGTTACCACGGAAGGCAGCGCCAAATTCAACGCCTGCAAATCGCTTAGTGAGAAAGCCAACAGGGGGCAGAGCTTCCACCAAACATTCAGCGAGAGGAGCTGGCAGGTGAGTGGTGGGAGGTGGGCCATCAAAAACAACCAGGCCAAAAAATGATTGGTAAGCCATGAGTCATCTCAAATAACTAATTTAAAGGAAAGCTCCCTTTTTGTCAGGTTTTTGGTGTTCTGCCATATTGTTTTCCTCCTCTCTGTGTCAGGATTGTGCCCCCAGACCTGTGATTTATATATCAGCACGCTGTTTCCAAATTTCCTATATTCCTATATTTACTTATTTCTTTCCTTTCTATTATTTATTTTCTTCCTCTTTCTTTTTTCTATCAGTTCTCATTTTTTATATTTCCTTCTATACTTTCCTTTCTTTATTCTGTTTCTTTCCTTCTATTCTTTCTTTCCTTGAATTCTTTTCTTTTATCATTATTTCTTTTCCATTGCTTTTTTTTTACTTTTTTGGTCAAGCAGGGCAGCAATGACAGGATTTACTATTGGGAGTAATCATTTGCACATGAAATCTTACTCCATGCGCAAATTTACGTGCAAAAAAAGTGCACAAAAATTAGTATTGTGAATTGCGAGGAAGGGGAAAAATGTGAGGAAACCATTTTTGTGCATAAAAGGTGTGCGCAAATTCTTTGGCACGCGACCATTAATCGACCTTAAAGTAACGTAAGTAACACTCACCAGTGTTATAATTAAGGGTGAGCGAAATGGTTCGTCAGAACCCAAGTCCTTTCCAAATTTCATGGAAAATTTGATTCTGCACAAAACCGAATTTTTCCTGAAATTCACTGGGCAGAGGGTAGAAAAAAGAAAAAAAAAAACTGCACCACCAACCTCGTTCCAGCGCCATGCTTGGATCCAATGTGTGCGTCGGAAGCCGGCTTGCACAGCTGACGGGGGAGGGGGGAGCCGACTGCGCTGTCAGCTGTGCAGGTCGCCTCCTGCCGCTCGCTGGCAGTGCAGCCGGCCTCCTCCGCTCCTATCATGCTGGCATGTAGGTAAGCTACACACCGCACGGTGGGAGCGGTTTGTTTTCCAGAGATGAGCAATTCTCAAAGATTCGATTCGGACGAACCCGAATTTCTTGAAGGAATTCGGCGAATCGCCCGAATTGAATTTTCAGGAAGTTTGCTCATCTCTAATTATGATCATCATAGGCAGGTATCCGCCAAGAAGATACACTAGCAGCCTTGTGATATTCTTTCCTTCCTCCCCCCCCCCTTTTCCTGTGCATTTCAGGTCAGCGGAGGAAACATAGACTACGTCCAACTGTCCTTCGATGGGACCAATGCAAACAGCGCGGCATCTTTTAGGAGCTGGACAGAAAGCCTCAAGGAGCACCCGGATATTGTGTCCTTCTCTCTGGATCCCATCCATAAATTGGTTGATACAAAAGGACGCCAGCGAGAGAACCTACGCAAAGCCATCAGTGAGTACATCATGGACAACGCCGTGACCAAGGACTGCTCCTGTTCGGTGGGTGCGCCAGTGATCCGCGGGGAACAGTGCTCCTGCATGTGCCATGGAAGCGACAGCAGAGTCGACAACTGCTGCCCGTCCAAAAGGGGCTTCGCCAATGTGGTGATCACCGTGCAGAGCGCTAAGGGCCTTTGGGGTGACTACTTCACATTTACCGACGCCTACGTCAAGATAAGTCTCGGATCGAAGTCTGTTCAGACCACAACTGTGATGGAGAATGATAATCCCTTCTGGAACGAGAAACTGGACCTCCAAGTTAGAGATATCAGTGTGAGTGAATTGAAGGTGGAGGTTTGGGATGAGGACGAGTATGCTGGGGACGATCTGCTGGGGAAATGCCGAATGTCCATCATCAGTGGGAAGAGTGACGAGGTCTGCTACTTGAAGCATGGCAGTCTGACATTCACAGTTAGTGCAGAGTGCATCCCTCACCTGACCGGCCCTCACTGCACAAACTATGCCCCTTCCACCAAGTAGCCTATTTCCCTTGCCGTATTGGCAGCCGGATGCATGCATTGCAAAAAGGCTGCAAGCTATGTGTGAGCTATTTAAATTTCAATAGCAGGCTCGCAATTGCTTTGCAATGTATCCCAGCTGATCACGATAGAAACAGTGATGATACATCGGCTGCACAAACTTTGCCCCTTTCCCCAAGTATTATATTTCCCTCTCCGTCATGGCAGCAGGATTCAGGCATCGCAAAAAGGCTGCAAGCTATCTGTGAGCTATTGAAATTTCAATAGCAGGCTCGTGATTGTTCTACAACGTATCACAGCTGATCACGATAGAAACAGTGATGATACATCGGCCTCACAAACTTTGCCCCTTCCCCCAAGTAGCCTATTTCCCTCTCCGTCACGGCAGCGGGATGCAGGCATCGCAAAAAGGCTGCAAGCTATCTGTGAGCTATTTAAATTTCAATAGCAGGCTCGTGATTGCTTTGCAACGCATCACAGCTGATCACGATAGAAACAGTGATGATACATCAGCTGCACAAACTATGCCCCTTTCACCAAGTAGCCTATTTCCCTCTCCGTCACGGCAGCGGGAAGCACGCATCACAAAAAGGCTGCAAGCTATCTGTGAGCTATTGAAATTTCAATAGCAGGCTCGTAATTGCTTTGCAAAGTATCACAGCTGATCCCAATAGAAACAGTGATGATACATCGGCTGCACAAACTATGCCCCTTCCCCCAAGTAGCCTATTTCCCTCTCCGTCACGGCATCGGGATGCATGCATCGCAAAAAGGCTGCAAGCTATCTGTGAGCTATTTAAATTTCAATAGCAGGCTCGTGATTGCTTTACAACGTATAACAGCTGATCGCAATAGAAACAGTGACGATACATCGGCTGCTCGTTGGGTATAGCAATGTAACGCAAGAGTGTCGCTTCATGGCTGTGCGGTAAAAATCTTAAAACAACGCGCAAGTGTTACGGCACGCAGAAGCTTGCGCATCGGCGCACGATTCATGGCAGCATACACAGGAATGGCCCATGTGCGCTTTGCACAAAATTCTGCAAGCTTGCCCGTTGTGCATGAAATTAAGCTCTTTTTGTATGTTGGCCAAGCTTTGTGCGCATTTTGCTGGCTAAGATATTTACTGGTCCTCAGGGCCCCCATGTTTCTCCTCCTCCTTTACTGCTTAGCAGGGGCGTATTTTCCTCTCCAGCTTCTGTGTTTGAGGCCAATTTCTATTCCCCAATCTGTAGTGGATTCCCTGTGGTGCGTGTTCGTGTTTTTATGTGTAGTGTTTTATTTGGCGATGTCTTGATTCCTGTTGACTTATAGTGTTGTGGTGTTTCCAATGTTTTTTCTCAAATGTTCTCTATACCCCTTTCTCTCTGCCTTGTTTGTTTAGTGTTTTAGTGCTTAAAGAGGACTAAAACCCACCCTGGAGTCTATTAGACTCCAGGACGGGCATACTCCCCCAGTGTGTGAAACCCCCAGGTCACCCAAAAACTCTTAATGAAGTCCTCTTAAAAGTATCCAAATGCAAAAAAAGCAATAAAACACAGTACTCAGGTCCCAACAGCATTCTTACGCGCTTCGGACGCCGTTTGGTCCTTAGTCATATATAAATATGTAACATGGACATATTTATACATAAAATGAAGTAATCGAACTTACCCATTGGAGACTGCACCGCGGGCTGCTTCCGGGTTCGCAGCGGAGTGACGTCAGCACCCGCGACGGCGGCGCCCCGAACAATGGCAGGCCAAGCATGAGAGCCAATCAAGAGAGGCGAAAAGGCCCTCTCTCATAGGCCAGGCTGACAGCCAGGCCGGGGGGGCGTCACAACAATGGCGAAGCCATCACACCAAGGGCAATGAAGCGCAGCGGCGTGACATCACCGCCGGCGGCGACGGCGCCCCGGCCAATGGTAGACAAGGTAGTAAGGCCAACCAGGGAAGGCAATAGAAGCCCTCACTCTCTGGCTGGAAAGCCAGTCAGGTCGGAGCATCACCATGGCAACGGAGAAGAAAAAGCAACACCCGGGGATGAAAGGGGGGCAAAGGAAAGGCGGCAGCGAGCGCTCACAGGGGGAAGTCCGAGACATAAGTTATGCACAGTGGCCTCTGACAATATAGCATATACGATGATAAAGAAAAAGGCTGCAAGCTGGAAAGCCAGTCAGGTCGGGGCATCACCATGGCAACGGCGAAGAAAAAGCAACACCCGGGGATGAAAGGGGGGCAAAGGAAAGGCGGCAGCGAGCGCTCACAGGGGGAAGTCCGAGACATAAGTTATGCACAAGTATTAAACATGGTACTACTCAAAGCTGCTAAATAACAATAATGGGAAGAAGGGGAGCAGATGTAAATAAAATATGGGTCAAATATAGATAACAATAGTGACTCCATACTAGCATATTGAAAATGCTCCTAGTGAACAGTTAAGATGCATGAAATATAACATGAGGTACATGGTATGTGACTGCATATATAAATAATGTGTACACAAATAAGTGTTCAGGCAGTCACGTACACAATTATCTATATAATTAAATAGATAGAGTTAAAAAACGGGTACAAAACATATGAAAATTGTAGTAAAGTAAAAGGCAACTCCAAACATCAGAAATGAGAAGAAAAAAAAGGAAAGAATACAAAATTGGCAATGGAATAGAAGAATCCGAATAAAGACGCCCACTGAACGATCTGCCTATGGAGGGAGAAAAAAGAAGAAGAGAAAAATTCATCAAGTTTAAAGTGGACCAACACCCAGGGGGGATCGGCCCGGGAATCTATAAGATCCCTCCCCGCCGGGCATCCGAAATCGGGATGTCCCGTGGGGTGAAACCCCCCAGGAAGCTCACAATCCTACCTTCTCCCCGTTCCAGCGGCGCATGCGCGTCCGCCGCCGTCGCCTCCCGCGCGTCCCTCTAGCAGGGTGCGCTCCTGCTCTGGCCGTTTGTGAATGGCCAGCGCGGGTGCTCTCCCTGTAAGAGGGACGCGCGGGAGGCGGCGGCGGACGTGCTCTGCTTGTCCGTCGCTGCCTCCCGCTTGTCCGTCGGCGGGGATTGGATGCAGCGGTCACGTGGGAGCGGGCTGAGGTGAGTTTTCGGGGCTTTCTGGGGGGATCAGGGTGCCCCACCGAAGACCCAGGATAGTCAAAATCCTGGGTGTTGGTCCACTTTAAAAGGACTAACTATACCCTAATACATGTGTAAACATTATAGACTTATAAATGGGAAGTTATCTATCCATGATAAAGGAGATATCCCATTTATGGTTGAGGCCAGCAGGGTATCTGGTACCCAACGTGAAGATCCAATATGCTTCCCTACAGAGGAGCTTTTTGTAAGCATCTCCTCAGGGTTAGAGATCGCTTTAGCTTTAGGTGTACTCACACACGAGAAGGCAGATTTTTGCCTTCATCTACTGTTCTACACTTCTCGGCAAATGTGGAATGCCCCTGTGATTCCAAAATGGGTGAAACAGCCTGTGATGGACTCACGTCCATACTCACCTTTTCCTCATCCTCAGTAGTGGAACTGAAAAAATGACGTTTAAGGGTGAGAGATCTGACAAACCTATTAATGTCCAACATGATACATAAAAGGGTCAAAATGAGTGTCCAGGACAAATGAAAGTCCTTTAGACAGTAGGGATTAGAGATGAGCGAATTTTTGAAAAGTTCGATTCGGCCGATTCGCCGAATTTCACAAAGAAATTCGGGTTCGGCCGAATCGAACTTTTACGAAGTTCCCCATCAAAAATGCCGGCATTGTGGGAGACGGCCGGCGGGCCGGTAAAGCCGGCCGGCCCGCTCCCACCATGCCGGCATTTAAAAAAAAAAAACATTTTTGCCGGCATGGTGGGAGCGGGCCGGCCGGCTCCGCTGTCATGATGACGCGCCCTCAGATGACAGCTGAGAGCGGCGCCGCCCTCCGCGCTCCCGACCTGCAGGTAAGTGTTTGCCTTTTTTAAAAATGCCGGCATGGTGGGAGCGGGCCGGCCGGTTCCCGCCGGCCCGCTCCCACCATGCCGGCATTTTTTTTTTAATTTCAGGAAAAATTCGATCGGCACGAACCACAAAATATTCGGGTTCGTGCCGAATCGAATATTTCCGGAAATTCGGAGCGAATTCCGGTTCGTCCGAACCGGTTCGCTCATCTCTAGTAGGGATACCTCCACTTCAGACAAAATATAATCTGATAAACTGAGAACATTGTTCACATCTGATGTCTTACCCATCGTGGATTTTGCCTTTGACGCTCTATTGCGCCTACATCCTCCTCTTCTTTGCGTTTTTTTATGCGTGAGCGGGTCATCACGCGTGTCGAGTATCTCTGCTCGCCCCTCGCTCCATGTGAGTGCAATAGAAAAGGTTACGGTGGGACCAAGGGGGGGGGGGGGGGGGAGATGCTTACAAAAAACTCCTCTGTAGGAAAGCATATTAGATCTTCACGTTGGGTACCAGATACCCCGCTGGCCTCAACCATAAATGGGATATCTCCTTTATCATGGATAGATAACTTCCCATTTATAAGTCTATAATATTTACACATGTATTAGGGTACATAGGATATAAATAATAATAGTAAATAGTAAATAATAATAAAAAAAGAAGGATTACATAGGAAATAAATAATAATAATAATAGTAAATAGACAATAATAATAAAAAAACAGGAAGCTTACATAGGAAATAAATAATAATAATAGTAAATAATAAATAATAATAAAAAACAGAAAGCTTACATAGAAAATAAATAATAATAATAGTAAATAATAATAAAAAACAGAAAGCTTACATAGAAAATAAATAATAATAATAGCAAATAATAATAAAAAACAGAAAGCTTACATAGGAAATAAATAATAATAATAGCAAATTATAATAAAAAACAGAAAGCTTACATAGGAAATAAATAATGGTAATAGTAAATAGTAAATAATATTAAAAAAAGAAAGCTTACATAGGAATTAAATAATAATAATAGTAAATAATAATTAAAAAAAAGAAAGCTTACATAGGAAATAAATAATAATAGTAAATAGTAAATAATAATAAAAAACATGGCTTACATAGGAAATAAATAATAATAGTAAATAGAAAATAATAATAAAAAAACAGAAAGCTTACATAGGAAATAAATCATAATAATAGTAAATAATAATAAAAAACAGAAAGCTTACATAGAAAATAAATAATAATAATAATAATAGATAATAATAAAAATCAGAAAGCTTACATAGGAAATAAATAATAATAATAGTAAATAATAATAAAAACAGAAAGCTTACATAGGAAATAAATAAAAATAATGGTAAATAATAATAAAAAAGAAAGCTTACATAGGAAATACATAGTAACAATAGTAAATAATAATAAAAAAAGCTTACATAGCATAGGAAATAAATAATGATAATAGTAAATAGTAAATAATATTAAAAAAAGAAAGCTTACATAAGGATTAAATAATAATAATAAATAATAATAAAAAAGAGCTTACATAGGAAATAAATAATAATAGTAAATAATAATAAAAAACAGAGGCTTACATAGGAAATAAATAATAATAGTAAATAGAAAATAATAAAAAAACAGAAAGCTTACATAGGAAATAGATAATAATAATAGTAAATAAGAATAAATAAAAGGCAATGTCTCTATTCTAGCGCACAGATTAGATATCTATGTAGTGCATTCCACACTGGCACAGTAATCTGTAAATTTTGTCACATCTAGATAAGGTCCTGCCGCGGTCGCCATCTTTGGGTACACTATCTTTAGGTGACTCTCTCTCTCTCTCTGGCGTCATCTTGTCTTAGAAATGTGAACTTGATTTGTGAACATGATTTTATTCCTTATTGTGGGAAGTATGGGGGGGGCTTTCACCTCTGGGCTCATTTTTGCGCATAAAAAGTGCGCAAATATTTTGGCACATGTCCATAAATCGACCTTTATGTAACTCTTACCTGGGAGCTGGCAGGCTTTTCAGGAGGACTCTTCTTGTTTGTTATGGTCACAGCAAGAGGGAGAGATAATGCATCCCGATGTTTTTCTTTTCAATAATTTTTATTGAAGATATCACTTTTGGTCTATCTGATATAACAGATCATAGACATCCTTATATAAACCAATTTGTGCACATATTATTATTATTATTATTGTTTATTTATATAGCGCCATCATCTTCCGTAGCGCTTTACAAAGTAAACACATCATTTAAATTCTATATTCTAATTATAAAGTATAAAGGCTTATGTCATATAAAACTAGACACAGTACATCTTATACAATTTAATTAAATCTAACCCCTTCTCACACATTAATTAAAGTAAAAAAAAAAAAACCCAAAAAACCCCAAGCATAAATTATAACAAAGAAATCAGCATATAACACAACCTTATAATAATAAAAGGTTAGTATCAAAATCGGAAGGTAAGAAATTTTCTATCCATGGAGCCCAAACCTTAATGAAAAGCCCAAAACCTTAAGAAACTATCCCCCAGTATCTAAAATTAATATCTTTTACGTTTTTAGTCCCTTACTTATTATTCTTTCCCCCACCGGGCTGCAACTCTGTTCAGGACTCTAGGATAGGGGCGCCACCATCTTAACTCGGAAGCATCACACTTACTGAGGAGAGGAGAGCGGGATAAGGTACAGAGGGTGGGGTTATAGCTGTGCTTTGCACAGACAGCAGAGCTGGGGTCAGGGAAAGGACAGCAATCCCAGAATGCAGAACGACACAGTCAGAAGACACTTTCTGTTTTCAGGCTGCCTGATGCTCCATGAGCTGCCATCTTGGATGTTTAAAGGCACATAACATGCAGTCGATGCAGGTAGGATGATGTTTAATGTAAGCAACCTGTATGTACAGGGTGTGGGAAACATATAAGATAGGCTCTTATTCAGAGTGAAGGTCCGGATTAATGTTGACAATCTGTATGTACAGAGTGTGGGAAACATATAAGATAGGCTCTTATTCAGGGCGAAGGTCTGCTTTAAACTCCAGTCCCAACGTATATCACGGTGAGATCTGTCGCCTCTGTATAACCTGTATGCACTGCTTGTTCCAGCGATGTAACATGCAATAAACAGTCTTTTCTGTGCAAACTGGAGTTTCTGTGTATTTTATATATAACTTTGTATAAGGGGCCTGAAAAAGGAGAATTATGATTTATATTAATATTCGCTGCACAATAATCTCCAATATCTCTATTAGAGATCAATATGATAAATATCGCAAATACTAACAATCATATCAGCCCAGCGGCCACTAATCTGATACAAACCAATGGCCGCTAAGGCTCTCCCTACACAACCAGTGAAACGTCCCAAGAAGAAATATATTATTTACCTTAAATACTTTGCAACCACAATCTACTGTGTGAGAAATTATACACCACACACAGTAAGATGTATCTATTGAGACGAGTTTAATTACCAGCACAGTAAATAACCTGCACTAACCCAATATGTTCCTAAAGCTCCCCAGATATTATAGGCAGTTGTTACATAAATGATAAAGTAAGTTACATTAGTTACAGTACAATATATGTTATAGTAGAGACAGATACACAGATACTTATGGTTTCATGGTCATTCAGGTAAGGCGTCCATCCATTCATGGACTCACTGCCTCTGCACACAGCTTCCTAATGTATCGAACAATAGGCGGAGTGGCCAACATTCCCCGCCTCATGGGAGTGTCTTCCAAGGTCGGCCCACATCAGGCCTCTTATGAGATTAGATATATATTTCATAAAGAGTATAACTCCCACAATATGTATGTTATCATATTGTAACCAAGAAATTCATGATCCCCATTAATTTCTTAGTTAAATGAACCCAAACACCAAATATATATCATACAGAGTCCGATACTATGTGGATTATCAGGCTCTGGACAATACACACGCCATGTTTGATATCAAATGAAAGGCCTCATAGTCCTGAACAATACCCTCTCATTAATATAGTCATAACTAACATATTACAAGAATTACAATGCTTCCCAGAAATATTATCCAATGCTCATGTGTCCAATGTATATTTGCAGTGTCTGCGTCTGGGCACCTAATTAGGAATTTAAGGATTTCTTTACAAGTACAGCTTGTTGCCAGCTAGGTGTGATAGGTGTCTATTGTCATGGTCTGTTTTCTTAGGATGTGGGACCACTATCTGAATGTTAATTTGAGGGACAGCGTCCTTTAACAGGGCCCACAAATCCTAAAGGTCCCCAAAGGTCTAAATCCGAACCTTAATGCCACAGCTGGGGTCAACTGAAGAAGAGCAGCAGAATTTTCTGGGCAGTCTCCATAGACACACAGAGACACTTTAGCCATAGCTTCCAACTTTTCAGGGTGGGAAAGAGGGATAATATTTAAATAAAGGCAACCCTCTTCATTGTAACAGTTACAACAATATAAACACTTGCACACTGCACAGCCACACAAGGCAAGAACAACTGGGGAGGGGGGGTAGAAAGTAAAAAATAAAAATATATATAAAAGACCAAGCAGCTGTGGTGGCACCCCACTCAGCCAGGCACCCTGTGCACACCCCAAAGGCCGGCCCTGCTTGTTAAAAGGGGACCGGGGAACGGTGAGTGAGATCGGGCAATCTGGGGTGGGGGGGGGTTACACAGCAAGGCAAGGGCCAAAACCCAGGATAGTCAAAATCTTGTGTTTTGGTCCCGCTGACAGCACATGAAATCAAGCTTGGGACTGGCCATCCACAATGCTGGAGCCTCGCAATGCCCGCATATACTTACCTTCAATCCGAGCCCGCGCTGGAAAATGAGTCCCACGGCCATGGTCGCGTTCTCGCCGCTGGCCACCGGAAAACCCAGTGGTGTGCTCTTAGTCTGGCCCATCACCTCTGAGGGCCACCTGGGCCTCAAGCCATACATCCATAACAAAGTGGCGACACCATCAGGATGGAAGCCCTACCTCTGAGTAGCGCCCGCCCTCTCTAGGCACCGCCCACAGCCACAAGCTCCAGCTAGCCCACCTTCCACTCGCTATCCTCCACCCTTCCTTTCTTCAGGAGTTCTACACCTGAGTCTTAATGAGTGTTGGCCCTGATGACAGCACATGAAATAAAGCTTGGGGCTGGCCATTCACAATGCTGGAGCCCCGCCCCCCAGAATGCCCGGATATACTTACCTTTAATCCGAACCCGCGCTGGAAAAGGAGTCCCATGGCCTACGATCACATTCTCACCACTGGCAACCGGAAAACCCGGTGGTGTGCTCTTAGTCTGGCCCATCACCTCAGGCCCCTGAGGGTCAACTGGGCCTCAAGCCAACCCACCACAACAAGGTGGCGACACCATTGGAATGGAAGCCCCTCCTCCTCCGAGGAGCGCCCCCCTCTTTAGGCACGGCCCACAGCCACAAGTTGGCTCTTGAGTCTTAATGGGTGTTGGCCCTGATGACAGCACATGAAATAATGCTTGGGACTGGCCATTTACAATGCTGGAGCTCCTCAATGCCCACATATACTTTTCTTCATCTCAAGCCCACGCTGGAAAAGGAGTCCCACGGCCATGGTCGCGTTCTCGCCGCTGGCCACCGGAAAACCCAGTGGTGTGCTCTTAGTCTGGCCCATCGCCTTAGGCCCCTGAGGGTCACCTGGGCCTCAAGCCATCCCACCACAACAAGGTGGCGACACCATCAGGATGGAAGCCCCACCTCTGAGGAGCGCCCCCCCTCTCTAGGCACCGCCCACAGCCACAAGCTCCAGCTAGCCCACCTTCCACCCGCCATCCTCCACCCTTCCTTTCTTCAGGAGTTCTGCGTCTGAGTCTTAATGGGTGTTGGATCTGATGACAGCACATGAAATAAAGCTTGGGGCTGGTCATTCACGATGCTGGAGCCCCGTCCCCCAGAATGCCCAGATCTACTTACCTTCCCCTCGAGCTCGCACCTGGATAAGGAGTCCCGCGGCCTACTGTCACGTTCTCACCGCTGGCCACCTGAAAGCCCCGTGGTGTCGCTCTTAGTGTGGCCCATCACCTCAGGCCCCTGAGGGTCAACTGGGCCTCAAGCCATCCCACCACAACAAGGTGGCGACACCATCAGGATGGAAGCCCCACCTCTGAGGAGGAGGGGCCCCCTTCTCCAGGCACCGCCCACAGCCACAAGCTCCAGATAGCCCACCTTCCACCCGCCATTCCCCACCCTTCCTTTCTTCATGAGTTTTGCGCCAATAGTGGGGCGTGGCCCCAGTGCATAGGACAATGAAGATAGTGTGAGGGGCAACACAAGTGTCCTCCAGTCCTCGCCCCTACAACTCCTCACCCCCAAGGACCAAAATAGGCGTGGCACGCCTTGTCCTCTGAAGCTCCAGGCTGATACTTACCTGCGTGCACCCCTAGTCCTTCCTTTGAAAAATGCGGGTATCACATTCAGTCTGCCTAGGAGTGAGGAGAGAAGTGACCATGGCATATGGCCTGTTGGGCACTTGGCCCGGTCCCTCCTGCTCTTAGTCTGGCCCATCACCTCAGGCCTCTGAGGGTCACCTGGGCCTCAAGCCATCCCACCATGACAATGTGGCGACACCATTGGGATGGAAGCCCCTCTGGCACCGCCCACAGCCACAATCTCCAGCTAGCCTCCACCATTCGGTCAGCCCGCGAGTGAGGAGCGAAGTGACCATGGCATATGGCCTGGTGGGCACTTAGCCCGGTCCCTCCCACCACTCTCCCTTCTGCAACGCCCCCGCCTGGCTCACAGTCACCCTTCCAGGAAGCTCGTACCCCACACGGCTGCATAGAAAATAAATACTTTGGAGGGATAGAGGAGCTTTTCTGGCAGTGCAATGGCTGCCCGCGAGCTGCAGGGGGGACGAGTGGCCGCAGAGACAGTGACCTGGAGAGGGCATCGTCATATAGCGCGAGCTTGTGGCTGTGCACCGGCCCAGGAGGGAATGCCGATGCCTGCACCCGCCTCTTTATTTATACAGCCAATAGGCAAAGCCCACGTCATTCCTGCGTGACATCACACCCTATGTAAGCAAACACTAGGCGGTGAAAACAAAGCCAAGCCATACCTAGAAGCCTATAGACCTGCAAATGCGTCCGGTACCTGGCACAATGCTGTCCCGCCAGGGAAATATCAGGTCACCCTGCCCGTCCCCAGGTATCGCCGCAACCCGGCGGTACCTGGGTACCTTCTCTCTTGTAGAACCCTTTCTGTCTCCAGAATTCTGGAGTTTTTGCAGAAGGATCTAGATGAGTGTCCTCAATTAAGCACAGATTTCTGCATATTCATCTTTTTTCAGAAACCCATTGCTGAAATTCAAACAAAGATGTTTTTGCCCTTAAGTCATGGGCAAGATTTTCCCAAGGCAGGGATGGATTATTGATCTCTTGGGAGAGGCCTTTATTACCTTTTCATCACAGTAAGGCCCAGCCATCCTGAGGGGTAGGGAGCCGTAATCGTGCAGATAGACTTAATAAACCGAGATATCCTATCCAAAAGGGGATGAATTTCATGATTCATCGCCCAAGGCCATTTAATTTCACTTAAAGGGTCAGGTATCCCTTTATCATGACGCGTACCCACCCGAGGCATTTGTGAATGGCCGGCACGGCACACTACCTGTTAGAGGTAGTGGGGGGGTGCACCAGTACGGCCAGATTAGACGAGCTTTGCGTTTCCCCTTTTGTTTTTTACTATTAAATATTAAACAATTTTGAGGACAAATAGTCCTCCATACTTATTTAAGCGCCATACATACATCAAGAGGACCTAAACGGAATTAGGGACCGGACCTCTACAAGCCACCGCAACCAGTCCATCGAAGGATCCAGATTCCCTGCAGATAATCACACAGGCGATAGATCCTCAAGGGCCCTGGGTAGGTCGGCGCACCCCCGGGCCACGGTGGTGAGTGTCTTTCAATAAATCCACCATCCATTGTAACCTTTTATGTTTCATGCATTTGGGTTAAATATCCAGCAGCTGTATGAATAAAACCACACAGCATAAATTTCCACTGTCACATTTAGAAGCATTTGACCAACAACCAGTCACAACTAATGTGTCTCTGGCTGCATAAATGCCTCTAACATTTTAATACCGGTAGCGCGCCTAAACTGATTTTTCTGGTTCCAGGGAATTTAGCACTCACTGTTACCAGGACTTTCTTGTTTTTCTTTCGTATACAATGGAATGAGGCATGACCCCTCATTATAGGCAGCAGCTTGCACACTAATCCCTAAAGCGCATCTTAAACCCCCTTTGTTTACATGTGCCATGCTGTGCCTCTACCATAGCAGCAGGCAGTGCCCCCTCCTCACCCATCCTATGGTGCTGCTGCTGCCCCATACAGGTATGTGCCATGCTGTGCCTCTACCATAGCAGCAGGCAGTGCCCCCTCCTCACCCATCCTATGGTGCTGCTGCTGTCCCATACAGGTATGTGCCATGCTGTGCCTCTACCATAGCAGCAGGCAGTGCCCCCTCCTCACCCATCCTATGGTGCTGCTGCTGTCCCATACAGGTATGTGCCATGCTGTGCCTCTACCATAGCAGCAGGCAGTGCCCCCTCCTCACCCATCCTATGGTGCTGCTGCTGTCCATACAGGTATGTGCCATGCTGTGCCTCTACCATAGCAGCAGGCAGTGCCCCCTCCTCACCCTTCCTATGGTGCTGCTGCTGTCCATACAGGTATGTGCCATTCTGTGCCTCTACCATAGCAGCAGGCGGTGACCCCTCCTCACCCATCCTATGGTGCTGCTGCTGTCCATACAGGTATGTGCCATGCTGTGCCTCTAGCATAGCAGCAGGCAGAGGAGTAGTTAGGTTTTCTGGCACCCGAAGCAAAGATTCGAAATGGCACCCCGCATCTGTTATCAGGCCCCCCTTTGGCGCCCTCCTGACTTGCAGCACCCAGGGCAAGTGCCCCCCCCCTGCTCCCCCCTAACTACGCCCCTGGTGCAGGCAGTGCTCCCTACCATGGCTGAGCCCAATATGGGTTGTTCATGCCTTCCAAGTCTTCCTCCCAGCACCCTGTAACTGGTGCCAACTGTACAATTCCAGCCAAGACAACTCAGCCCATGTTATGCCCCAATGCTATTGTGACGAAACCCGTACCATACAATTCAGTAAATACAGGTCTTCCCAATCCTGACCTGCAGCGGTGCCGCTTCGCTACCACCGGTGAACCGAGCCCTGACAACTCGTAATATTGCCACCAGCTCTGTTTGACACACCCCTATCCATTAGCTGGATTATTACAAGTGTTCATCAAAATGAACAGATGAAAGGTCAGTTACCTTATTGCAGTTAGATGATATGCAGTGATGCAGGGCAACCACAGGGAGGCGTGAGGCAGAATGAAAATTCCTGGTTCGTCCAGCATGAAATTTCACTTGGACCTGTGGTCAATGACAGCTCAGCTCTCCATACCTTCTACAATTTAAACTCCTTGCTGGTTACTCCCCTCTTTCCCCAAGGAGGAGCTTCAATCTCCACCCTAAGACATCTCCCAACAACTACAATCTATTATTGGGCATAACTTTTTACTGTAAAGTCGTAGGGTGCTGGTTTTGGTGTCCATGGACTCAGTCAGCTGCTGTGCATCCAGTGGTCTGTCCTTGTACCTGCTGGAAAGGCCTAAGCTATCTATGGATGCACTGAGACCCATAGATTCTGAACATGGATTTAGCTTATGACCAATGTGTACAGAGGCTTCAAAATTTCCAAGTACCATGCTGGAGCTAGAATGTCGGCAGGATTTCTTTGAAGTTCTCCTGCCTTGGCAAGGGTTTTGCTGCTGACCCCCTTCAGTCTAGGCTAGGTGTGACTGATACTAGCAAGGCACTTTGAAGTGGACACCCCCTGTAGGGCACGGTGTTAGGCTTGTGTTTATCAACCACAGCCATCTGTGGAAATAGGTGACTATTTCCCCACACCCACAGCAAACACAGCAAAGCCATGAAAGGAAGACAGTGTGGCCGATGCAGAGATCGACATAAAGAAGCTTCCACTGAGACACCTCCTGTATACAAGTAAGACTGTTCTTATATATAATGAAGGGAGAATGGCTGGCAGCTCGGAGCTTAAACTCTCAGTGGCCAAACTGAGCAATGACAACTATTAGCTGTGGAAGTTTAAAGTGAAAACGCTATTATCCAGAGATGACTTGTGGGAGGTTAGCACCACAGATAGGCCATAGGATAATAATCAGGACTGGGACAGGAGAAACAGGCAGGCACGGGCCACCATAAGCTTACTAGTGGAAGACGATCAGCTTATTCACATACACAATGAGAAGACAGCGAGAGACACGTGGGATGTACTGAAAAGACTGCATGAGAGATCTCGTTTAACGCCTATAACTGCCTAACTGCCAGCCACGTAAAATCTTTGTGACTGTCTCCCCTGCAGTTAAACGCCAGCCATGTAAATTTTACGTGCCTGACTTTTTCTTCTGCTAGTGCCTGAAAAATAAAAAAAACACTTACCTGACCCCTCATTCGAGTCTGGCCGATTCCCCTTTCCCTGGGCTCCTCTGACTTTGGGAGAGTGCTCGGAATAGGGAGACCCCCCCCCCCCCGCTTCAGCTGCACCGACATTTTCTGTAAAAAAAAAATAAAAATGACACTCACCAAGGATGCAGAGGATGCAGCCGCTCTAGCTCCCCAACTTAAACAATCAGAGTCCTTTGCCGAATGATATAGTCATGTCAAACGGCTCTGATTGGACGAGAGGCCGCACATGTGCTGTTGGACCAGGGTAAGGTGAGTCAGTTGCAGTGACCTGGAGGGTTTCACATAGTGGAACCCAGGGGTAGGCAAACGTCCAGCCCTGGAATCTTTTTTGAGCCACTCTACGTTTTGCTTTAAAGTGCAACTATTAGGGTGTTTTTCAATAGTCAGCAATAAGCCAATACTTTACTTTTATTAAATGCAGTTTCGTGCCAGCAATAGACCAAAAAAAAAAAAAAAAGGAACTTTGAGTTATTGGGTTACATGGTGATTGTGGGGGTGACCCTAATATTGCTATAGAGGTGGTAAATGTGTCACATGGTGATTTTGGGGTAACCCTATTATTGCTATAGAGGTGGTAAATGTGGCTATTTCTTATGAACAGGGGATCACCACAATTGCTTTGCAAGTGCAAGACATCCTGCAAATTGTCTCGTACTTTAGACTCAAGTTAGTTAATTGTTAATTCAACACAAATGTTAATTAGAACAGAATACATAGCGAGTATTCAACAGAAAACCCGTGGCCTTTCCCATAATGCCCTAGGCAGGTGTGGACTCTCCATAAGGAGAAAAACAGTTAGGAAAGGAGCGCACCTAAAATCTATTACACCAAGTAGAGTAAAGTACAAGTGTTTGGGTGCAGTACCTGAATCCCTATACCCTGGGGAAAGGAGGATCCAATCTATTTGCACTCAGGAACGCACACCACAACTCAATTTATGCAAAAAATTTTTATAGGCAGAAAAGAATTTACAAAGATCATATAATTCACATGACAGTCATTACAGAGAAGAGAGCTCAAGTAGATTAACATCTCTCTCGAATAGTATCAATCACAATTTACACTGCATGTTTGACCAGAGTCATATTGTAACTAAATGGTATCAATAGTGAACAAATACTACCACCTACTGGTTGCAATGTGGAATAGGCAGAAATATAGAGAGAGATTTTCAGCAATAAACACAAAAATATCTGTACATTGAGCCAACTGGGTATGCCTATCTCATTGCACACACGCAGGGGTTAATTTCATGGCAGTTGTACTAACCAACTATGAATAAAGCCAGAGGTCAAAACAGTGTTATCCAGCAGGTTCACATAGACTAAGATCTTTGATACAGCGTACAAACACATAAACACATAACAAGCAGGCAGTAATGTTTACCAGAGAACAAGGTGGAGAGGATCGCTCACATACAAGGGACGTTTTGGGGCAGCAAAGCCCCTTTCTCAGCTGAGCGATGTTGCTGCATCGCACTTCAGCTGCATTAGACGTGGTGATCTGACCTCTGCACTAGCCCGTCAATTTATGGAAAAGGGGCATCAAATTAACCAATTACGATTTACGGTTATAGACAGTGTAGAACCACTACGGCGTGGTGGTGATCATAATAAGTTTTTGCTCCAGAGAGAGCTGGACTTTTTTTCAGGTGATGAGCAAGATTTTTCCTCCCCCAGCCCCCCCCCCATCTACCTTCCGGTGTGGATCTCTCAGGATGCCGACCAAAGAGTTCCTGGACCCCTCCCTCTTCCTCTCATTGTGTGGAGGCATTTATCCAGCTGGTCGAACAGGAGATCAAGGACATACGTTGGGACAATCCACTCAGAAAGGGTAGGTCTAACTTTACACGTGAAGAGAGATTAGCATTACGCACCCTACAGGCAGACTCTTCGTTAGTCATTAAGCCTGCAGATAAAGGGGGTGCGACAGTTGTTATGAGTACAAACCAGTATAATGATATTGTGACTAGCCAACTTAATGACTCCACTGTATATCGTAAACTACGAGGAGACCCTTTGCCTGAGATCCAATTGGAAATAAATGAGATCATTCAAACAGCAGTAGATCAGGGTATCATCAATACGAGGATTCAGAAATATCTAATTAACGAATATCCACTAACACCTCTCTTCTATATACTTCCAAAGATTCACAAAAGCATTACAAATCCGCCCGGAACCCCTATCGTGGCGGGGACCAATTCCGTCTTTCAGCCGTTGGCTACTTTTCTTGATCGTATTCTTCAGCAAAAGGTAATTCAGACACGATCGTTTTTGCTTGATACAGGTGATGTCCTTAATAAACTGGGTCAGATTAACACTCTTCCCCCTGACACTTTCCTCTGTAGCATGGACGTTACGTCCCTGTACACTTCTATCCCGCATAGTGCTGGGATCAATGTGTTATGTGAGGTTCTTACAACCATGGACAGTTCCCCCAAGTTCAATATCTTCTGCTTGAAGCTTTTGGAGGTTGTACTAATGAGGAATTATTTTAGATATCAAGATGAGTTCTTTCTGCAGCTGCAGGGCACTGCCATGGGGTCGAATGTGGCCCCATCCTATGCCAACCTATACATGGCAGAGTTCGAAAAGAAACACGTTTACACAGACATGGATTTTATTAACCATATTCTCGTTTGGTTCCGTTATATTGATGACATATTTTTCATCTGGCAGGGTCCTGAATCTGAACTCCTCTCCTTCAAGAATAGATTGGATCATAAAGCAACTACCATCTCCTTCACCTTGGAATATAGTCGTACACAGGTACATTTCCGGGACGTTCTGGTCATTAACTCTAATTCTCATTTGATTACAGATCTATATCAAAAGCCTACAGACCGCAATACATATCTCCATGCCGATAGCTTCCATCCCAAGAGATTGAAGGATGGGCTACCATATAGTCAGTTTATACGTATTCGGCGCATTACATATGATGATAATACCTTCCTTAAATGAGCTGACTAAATCTTTCAGGATTTCCTCTGTAGGGGCTACGATCCACAGATCATTAGTCAGGCCAAAGCCAAGGCTCTCTCTAAGACTAGAGAATCGCTACTTAAGCATAACCCTCGTATAGAAAAACAACGCCTCCCCATTCCTCTGGTATATTCTGTAAGATCACCACAGGTTGAACACATCATCAGGAAACATTGGCATATTCTGGGTGTTGATCCCAAGTTATCTAATGTCTTTTCCCAACCTCCGTTAATAGTCAGAAAAAGGCCTCCCAATCTACGATCATGCCTGATTAAGGCAGACACAAGGTCACCGGATCCAGTACCAGTGCCTCCCACAGGTGCCACATGGCTCACAGAGAGACATAAACCTATTGGAATGTACAGTTGTGGTCATTGTGGCCAATGTAGTCATGTGTCTAAAGGCGATTCTTTCACGCACCCTCATTCAGGGAAGCGGTATAGGATCAGACAATTTTACAATTGTTCCAGTACTTATGTGGTATACCTCATAAAGTGCCCATGTGGCCTAGACTATGCGGGTAAAACCACAAGGGAAATACGCACACGTATCTGTGAACACCGCAGCTGCATTAGACGTGGTGATCTGAACTCTGCACTAGCCCGTCATTTTATGGAAAAGGGGCATCAAATTAACCAATTACGATTTACAGTTATAGACAGTGTTGAACCACCACGCCGTGGTGGTGATCGTAATAATATTCTGCTCCAGAGAGAGCTGCACTGGATCTATAAATTAGATACCAGGTCCCCAAGGGGCCTGAATGAAGATATAGATTTTTCAGCATTTTTTTTAAATTAGGTGGATGAGTTTTTTTATTTTATATTTATTATTACTCTTATTTTTTCTTTCCCCGTTATTATTTTTAGAGGGGGCTCCCCTATTCATTTCTTCTACGTATTATTCATATTGTCTTTATTTAGCTATCTGTCTTGTTGCTCATGCTTTATAGCTATATTCTCCTGTTCTTGGTGGAGTGCCCCCTTAATAATAATCAACGTTATATGAGTATGTGTTAAATTTCATTGTTGCCTGTGCGAGTTGTACTAATTCTATGTTTTAATGTCTCTCAGGCATGTATACAAGATGCCCGGTCTCTAGGATGTATTGCCTCCCACGCTTTCCCTTCACACCCATTGAATCAACATTCCTGCACGCCTCACGAATATAGTGTTTATTGTACACTTTTTTCTTTTTAATAAAGTTATTGTCATGGAGGCGCCGCAGGTCGCCGCCCCGTGCGCCCCCACCATCTTGATGGTTTGACAAAACCATCAGATGAGCGGCCGGTCGGGACAGCCGTCTGCGGAGGTGACAGCGCGTGCCTGATTGGCTGCGCGCTGGCAGCCATCGATTGGCCGGCCGGGGGAAAGATGGCGTATTTAAAGATCTGAAGTGCGATGCAGCAACATCGCTCAGCTGAGGAAGGGGCTTTGCTGCCCCGAAACGTCCCTTGTATGTGAGCGATCCTCTCTCCACCTTGTTCTCTGGTAAACATTACTGCCTGCTTGTTATGTGTTTATGTGTTTGTACGCTGTATCAAAGATCTTAGTCTATGTGAACCTGCTGGATAACACACTGCTTTGACCTCTGACTTTATTCAGTTGGTTAGTACAACTGCCATGAAATTAACCCCTGCGTGTGTGCAATGAGATAGGCATACCCATTTGGCTCAATGTACAGATATTTTTGTGTTTACTGCTGAAAATCTCTCTATATATTTTTGCCTATTCCACATTGCAGTGAGCAATGCGCTAGAGACAAGGCCTGAGACAGATCTGACACTAGCATCTGTAAAAACCAGACTCATAGAGGAGTATCAGCGAAGAAAGGAGCTTGTGCATGACTCCACAGAATTTTTTTTTGTGGCTACTATTATGAAATGTGACCCTTCCACCCTTGGCTCCCAATACTCCATGAGAATAATATGGTAAATGAATTATAATGGTTGGTTCAAATACTGAAAAAAGAAAAATTAGAGGGCGAACAACCAAGGTTTGTATTGCAGAAAGGGAGTGCAGAGTTTATTAATAAGACAAAGGGTAACGTGCTGTACATATATACAAGGTGATTATGCTCAAAGACAGGCTAAGCAATACACAACTAAGGGCAGTAGCCCTGGTTAATGACCGCTAGGTGGCGCAGCTGCATAGAATTATAAGCAATATGTATATTTATATACACAGGTGCATATGGTATAAACAAGAGGAGCAAAACCACATGTTAAACAGCACATGGGCAGAATGAATGACAGACAATTGTGGAGTATAATGGGAGTGAAAGAGCTCAACGTTTTGGCTGCTGGGCCTCTTGACAAAGGCCCAGCAGCCGAAACGTTGAGGGTTTGTCTCTGTCCACCTGCGCTGCCTGTAAGACTCTTTTGTTGCCATTTGTACTTTATTACTGTGTTATCACTGTGTGTTGCTTTTGAGAGGAGTTTGGGGTTAGTGGGGAGCTCTTTCACTCCCATTATACTCCACAATTGTCTGTCATTCATTCTGCCCATGTGCTGTTTAACATGTGGTTTTGCTCCTCTTGTTTATACCATATGCACCTGTGTATATAAATATACATATTGCTTATAATTCTATGCAGCTGCGCCACCAAGCGGTCTTTAACCAGGGCTACTGCCCTTAGTTGTGTATTACTTAGCCTGTCTTTGAGCATAATCACCTTGTATATATGTACAGCACGTCTTATTAATAAACTCTGCACTCCCTTTTTGCAATACAAACCTTGGTTGTTCGCCCTCTTATTTTTCTTTTTCCATTAATTTTCTCCTGTATGGTAGTATGCAGGATTAAGAGGTTTGAACACCTTCTATCTCTATTTCCTCTTTAAAAAAAAATTTAATTTTTTTTGGATCAACCTCCATATATAGCGTTAAGGTGTGCTTCAACAGACATGATTTTTAATTGGTTCAAATACTGACCCTTTGAATAACCCCACTGGTTTGGGACTAGGCACTTCCCAATTTTTTACTTGTGACCTTTGTATATGACCTCACCAATCTTATGTTATAAAATCACAACCTTTATTGATAAATATGATAAAAACATTATTATGCATTTGATACAATAAATAAGAACTCATGTACATTCATTAGTGCATTACATAACCTAGGAATCAATCAGCCATAACAGATTTTGAAACAAATAATCATCTGTCAGTGAAACTGGCGGATAAAGGGGGCAATATTGTGGTGATGTCTTCCCAACAATACGAATGAATGTGTATGAAAATATTGTGCAACAATGAGTGGTATGCAAGGGCCTCCATGTCCAGGCTCGCTGGGGATGCCAGGGAATACCAAACTCTCAGCATGAAAGCATACGAGCAGTGTGTCATTGATACATTGATGCCCGATTATAGCAACATTTTATGCACTTTCAAAAGTGCATAAATCAATGGTGTCACCTCCGGGTCGACCCGTATCGATCATGGGGTTCCTCACTGAGAATGCCAGCAGATATTTGGATCAATTTCTCCAGCCCTTGGTCACCCAACATAACCATAATTCTTATGTCAAGGATACTGGACATATCCTATGTATACTTAATGAGCTGTGGGTGCCCCAGAAGCAATCCTGGTGACTCTGGACGTGGAGGCCTTTATTTCAGCATTCCACATGGGAAGGGCCTACAAGCAGTTGAAGGTTTCCTAAACAAATTAGACATATCAGAACATAATCACAACCTCTTCCTGCTGCGGCTCCTAAATTTTGTCCTCACCCACAACCTCTTTCTCTTTAAAGGCCCCCTTTACCACCAGATACAGGGGACGGCAATGGGGACAACATGTGCCCCCATCGTTTGCAAACCTGTATCTTGGCTAGTGGGAGAGGGGGTTGTGGGCTGAGGACGAGATGACACCCTACCTGTGCCATGTGGCGGCATGGCACAGGTACATAGGTGACATATTGGTCATCTGGGAGGGGACGCAGCAGAAATTGGAAGAGTTTGTCCATAAATTGAATCAAAAAATGGTAACTTAAAGTTCACGTGTTAGTATCATGAACAGAAAATCACCTTTCTTGATATAGAAATAATGAAAAACTCAGAAGGATGTATTACCACTAAATTATACCGCAAAGATACATCAGCAAACACCACTCTACGGGCCTCTGGCTCACACCCGACACATCTTCCCCGTAGTATTCCATCTCACACAAAGGGCCAGCAAAAAAACAGTTTGCCAGGACAATTTGAAAAGCAAAAATATCTATTTCTAGTTCTGCACACTAAGAAGGGAATATCTGCAGGGGCTTTGGCCAAATGTATTTCACAAGTTTGGTGGGTTTTGGTCCGCTTTAAATGATCGACATCTACAATCGTTCCTCCCTAAGGAACCAAGAATTATTTTTAGGAGATCAAAAATTTTAAAAGACAGATTAGTTCATAGTCAATATGAGGAGAAAAGGAAGGACGAATGCTGTAAAATTAAGGGCACTTTTCGGCATGTGTAAATATATAAAAATTGAGCCAACAGTAACAATAGCAAATAGGGGTGAATTTAGAGAACAACACTTTATAAACTGTATGACCATCAATGTAATTTATATACTTACTTGCCCACGTGGAAGGTACTAAATAGGCAAAACCAATTGCCCCCTCAAAAAGAATATTTACGAACATAAGTATAGTATAAAGAATGGGAATTTTGAAACACTGGTGGGTCGACACATCGTACAGCACCACAATAAGGATCTAAGTACTTTACAGGTACAGGGACTGGACAGGATACATAATCACACACAAGGGGGAAATGTAGAGAAAATGGCATTGAAACTAGAAACCAGGTGGATATACTGCTTGGGGGCATCCCAGTTTCCAGGCCTGTCGAGATATATAAAGCAGAGCTTTATATACTATTTAATTAATCAACAATCAACCATCAAATGATAATCAATTATTAACCAATTAAATATATAATGAATTAAAATAACTCAAGGAAATCTTAATCAAATGGACATAAAACACTTGATAAGTTTTAGAAGAGATCCATGTACAAAACCAAAATTATGCAACAATATAACCTCTGGTTAAAAGATAAATAACAAATTTATTATATACAATAAACAACAACAACAAAGATCATTAATCGCGATTTTGATATATAACCATTAGATGGCTTACTCTTAGTAGACCATTACTTTTAATCCTAAAATGACTAATAATGTATAATATTACTTGAAATAAACAATTATGAATAAATATAATTATCCCAGGACATATGAAGCTTCTAAAGCCTATAACCAATTGGAGATTGATAGGAAATCTGGCTTAATTTAAGATATGAGATTTCCAAAAGGGCATTAATGCAATAGCTTAGATATATATGGAACCCTATAAATTCCTAAAGATTTAAAAAGAAATTAATACGTTACCAAGCTATTGTTCAAAATGGCTGCTTTTGGTATCCTGGGTCAGATATGTAGATTAGCTATGCTGGTCAGAGGTCGGATCAGGTGTGTTGTTCAAATGAGTTCAGGTCAGCAGTCTCAGATTAGCTGTGTCCGGTAGCTCTCAGGTAGCTCTGTCAGGTTAGCCGTCAGGTTAGCCGTCAGGTTAGCCGTCCCTATCCGGAATGAGCTCCCAGTTTATATGCAAAACCTCAGTCCTTCCCCTCCCATAGCAAATAATAACACCCAGGGGTGTGTTAGGGGCGTGTCTGGGGTGTGGTTAAGGAGACTCTTAATCAGTCACATCCTAGATCGGCCACTAGGGGGGGCGATAGGACAAAGAATCCTTTCAACAAATCTTGGACAATAATCGTCCAAAATATATTTTGAAACTCTGTTTGGAATTCTATATAAAGACACAGAGATATCAAAATATATATATATATATATATATATATATGTACATATACGTACACAAACACCCATCTATGATGATGATCTCTATTATTATATTAATTATTTGATTATTTTCAGTAAATCCTCCTTTTCCTAAACAACTAGATATTTATAATCAATATATTGGTATGTCCTGGGGATAATTATAATCAATCATAACTGATAAACAATTGAAAACATCACATCCATATTATCTTACATTGGATATTTAGGGAAATAAACCTATACATTTCTCCAAACTAATAATACAAAAATGTAGAAACGAATTATCCCCTATTTAAAACTACACATAGTATTATTCCTATCCTATCTCTTATAAATTAGAATAACACAATTTTACAATACTACAACCTATAATATATTCATTATTTTAAGGATATAAAACATTAAATGACCTTAATTTGATACTAATATAATAGTCTTATTTTCCCTTGTATATATTTAAACACACCTTCAATTAAAACCCTTAAAATCTACTAATAAACCACATATAATAATATAAAACGTATATATATACTATATATATATATATATACACACATGCACGTTTGTGATAGGAAAAACTGTTTTACCAAACATTATTTAATCTGATACGTATGGTAATTACTAAAATAATACATGGGATATTCCATCAAGATATATCCATACGAGATCCTATAACCTTACATTAACTATCATTACACTTGAACATAGAGAAACTGATTGGTATTTCACCATATTTAAAACTGGGTCTTAATTCTATCTTCCCTGCACCTGGATGGTGAGTGGTTTCACGTTCCTCACACCTATCTTTGTTGTGTTGACTTTAAGCCAACAGTGCACAACTTTGAACAATGACAGTCCTACAAGGTCTTTGTTTTTGTGTAATTCGGGTAAACAAGCTTTATGTGGAAAAACTTTAGTATGGATGACATATAAAGGTTTTGAAGACACCTGGGTTCTTCAGCCGAGATTCCATTGTGATAAACCAGCTTGGCAAATAGAAGGATCCTTAGGCCCATTGTAATCAATGACCTTCAATGTTCAAGTCACGTTTATGAATGGCAAATAAGGTAATAACCTGGTTTCAGCTAGGACAATGATGTAATCCTTTATGACTTGGCAAACTCAAGCTTACCATCTTGTGAAAGGTTTCCAGGTTTCACAGGCCAAGTTATTTTCCTGTCAGATTAGTTTTAGGGACCAAATGCATCTTTTGATAAACTACTGGGGTTTATTAAATGATCCCTTTTTCCGTATGAATATGCCTGACATAATCCCCCTTCGTTCCAATTTAATATTTGAATATAAAATATGGAGTTGGAACGCTAGAGGAAGGCTTTTCATACTAGTTCATCGAAAACCATTGTGTCCAAGTTTTGGTTTATAATGTTCAAGCCATAATTTCGCCAGCGTGCTTTCAATGAAGTGTATCCATCGTATCATCTTGATAGTTAGATGACTCAATCATCCAAAAATCCTAAGGATCAATACGCTCCAAACGTAATCAATCCGGATTTGTTGAATCAATAACGGTGAATATAACTCGTTGGTAAAGATGGTATCCTTCACGTCGAATGTAGATCCGATAAGCATCGTCTCTTGGTGATTCCACGTTCCGCTGGCCTCGTTCCTGGGAATGGTCGTCCCACGCTCGATCTCCCGTCCTCCTCTCGGTCGATTGGACGATCCGGCTGATGTAGACCCTCTCGGACAAAACCCTCGCGTTCGTCAGACTGAATCCTGTAGTTCTCTGCGACACGATTCCAGACGATGGTCCTCGTACAACGATCGGCTCGACCTGGCACTCTTTCCCCGTCATCAGGATGATGTATAGGATGGCGACGCTTCTCGACGTCATCTCGGCTCCGTCAACTGCAAAATATTGTATGACACATATGAGCATATACATCTTTTCATATTCCTTCTTATCAACCGGGTACTAAAATATGATTTTACTATCAAAATTCTCCAATTCATATGGCTTATCATGGAGAAAAGTCTCGGTATTTTAATTTAATTAAGATTATAATTATTTATTATAATTGTAATACATTTTTATAATTACTAAAAATCTATTAAGAGATATAAAAGTACGGAGGAAAATCTAAAACAAAATAAGTTAGGTCGATACAGCATACTACACCAATCCTGATTTTCCGTCTTCAGCTGGACTCCAATATCTCTTTATTCTTCTTCATCCGGTCTTCTTTCCAGTCGTTGAAGTTGTGACCTAGGATGACAAGCTCGCAATTGATTAATATGGACCCATTTATCTACAAATTCATCCCCCTTTGGAATTTTGACCTTGTAGACCACAGGAGATAATTTATCAATAATGCTATATGGTCCTTTCCATGAAGGTAAAAATTTCTTTTCCTTTACCTGATCTCGGGCAAAGTTGTAAAGATATACCTGATCGGAAACTTGATACTCCTTCTTTGTAGTCTTCAGATCATAATATGTTTTATTGCTCACAGCAGCTTTCTCCAGATTCTTCTGGGCAAACGCAAAAGCCTGCTGAAGATGCTTACGCAGATTCTCCACGTATTGATGAGCATTTGAAGCGTTTAACAGATTATGATCCGTTGTCCTATAAAGCAAATGTTGTGGTAGTACCATTTTCCTACCAGTGATCATCTCAAATGGGGAAAATTTGGTAGCACTGCTGGGCGTGGCTCTAATAGCCATCAAGACTAAAGGCAATTTCACATCCCAGTCCTTACCAGATTCATTGACAAACTTCTTTAAAATGTTTACAATGGACTGGTTGTAACGCTCTACTCCACCACTAGAGGCTGGGCGATAAGCTATATGTAGCTTTCTTTTTACACCCAATATTTCCCACATTTTCGTCATCACCTCACTGGTGAAGCTGGATCCGCGGTCGCTCTCAACCCGTTGGGGCAACCCCCATCTGGAAAATACGTGGTTAATGAGTAGGGATGCACAAACACTTGAACTACATGTTTTGCACGGCAAACATTCCACCCATTTTGTAAATAGACAAGTTACGGTCAACATGTATCGATTTCCTTTTGATGAGGTTGTTACTGGTCCAATAAAATCGATTTGGATATCCGACCATGGCATAGACATTCCTCTTTTCATCAATGGTGCCCGATGAGTGGGTGCTTGTGGCTGGAATTGAGGACAAATTAAACATCCTTGACAATATGTGCGAACATCTTGCAACATATGCGGCCAATAAGCATAATCCCGTAACAATTCATATGTTACCTTCTCACCTCGATGTCCAGCAGTTGGAGCATCATGGGCATGCTGTAGCATCAAACCTCGGAATGCTATGGGAACTACCCATTGAGATATGCCATTTTTCGATGTTCTGACTAACAACCCATCTTGTAAAGAAAATTGGGACTTACCCTTCATCAAAATCCGTAACTCTTCCTTGTCTTTACAATCTTCCATGGTTATGGAATGGTTCTGTGGATCTTCGATATGTTTATAAAATACCCCAATGACAGGATCCCCCTTTTGGCTTTCAATGAGATCCTCACTAGGGAAATCCTGGCTCCACTGGGCCACATTGGCTTCGGCCTCCTTTCGGGCCTGCCTCCTGGTTAATGCCTCTACCTGTATGGTACCCATGAGATCATCAATATCCAGGACTTCTCCTTCAAGAGCTCCTCGCTTGGCTAGGGAGTCTGCCAAGTCATTTCCCTCTTTATCCATACCTGGATATTTTGAATGCCCCCTGGTCTTTTTCCAATATATGGTAAGTCCATGAGTGGTAACCATCTCATCAATCCTGCAAAACATTTTACCATGTTTAACTGGTTTGTTATTGCTTCTTACCATATTGGGCCTTTTCCATCCAGGGAGGTATTCCACAAAACTGTTACGAATATAATTAGAATCTGTAATTATAACAAACTCTTTAATATCATATTCGATAGCCATCTGTACAGCTTTGTACACAGCAGTAAGTTCTGCAATCTGGCTACTTTTTGGACCAATACTATATCCTACAGAGATCTCTGGGAAGTTGTTATTCCACACTATTCCAATACCTGCAACCAACTTACGGTCTGTTCCTACAGTTGTATGGAAAGAACAACCGTCAACATAGACACAGGGTAAAGATTTGCAATACTCTTCTTCAAATGTCTTATAGGGAGACAAAGATTGTTCTATTAGGAAATCATTTTCCGCTGGTTCATCCTTAGGGCCTGTATCGGTACAAACATGAAGATCAGCTAACCCTTGGGCAACTGGATTCTTATTATTTTGTTTGTACCTTATCTCCAATGGCCATCCCATTAAGGACATTGTCCACGCGGTTATCCGACTATTGGAAAGATTTCCATCCCTGATCTTACTGCTTTGCAAGTATTGCAATGGTTGGTGTGCAGTTTCCACAATGATCTTTTCACCTTGGATAAAACTCCTGAAATATTGCAAAGCCCACACAGTTGACAATAATGCTTTTTCACAATCATTAAATTTTACCTCAACTGGTGATAATGACTTGCTAGCATAGGCGATGATCTTATTCAGGGTTTCCTGCTTCTGGAACAGTACAGCACTCATACTTTTATCGGTGAAGCCTGTTTCAACAAAGAAAGGTTTCCCCCCTTCTGGGTATGCAAGGCATGGGGCCTGAATGAGTCTAGTTTTCAGCTCAGTTACAGCTTCCTCATGACATTCATTCCATTCCCATTTTACGCCTTTCTTTAACAACTGCAAAAGAGGTTTTGTAATTTCGGCATAGTTGTCTATGAACTTACGTGAATAGTTCATCATACCCAGGAAGGATCTTAATTCCTTCAGGCTGGTTGGTGACTTTGTCTTGGTCACAGCTTCCACCTTCTTCTTTTGTGGGTTAATTCCTTCCGCAGAGATTTCATGACCTAGGAAATTAACTTTGGAACGACACCATTGAGCTTTCTGTAAAGACAGTTTTACGCCAGCTTTTCTCAATTGGGTTAGTACATGCCTCAGTTCTGCAATATGTTCCTCAAAAGTCGTGCTTTTGATCAGAATGTCATCCACATAAATTAAGGTACCTCGTTCAGCGGCATCAGGCATTGCCTTATGCATAAACACAGCAAATTCATGTCCTGCATTTACATAACCAAAAGGTAATCGTTGCCAACAGAATTGCCCTTGGCCAAAAGAAAACGCCAACTTGTATTGATCCCTCTCATCCACCTTAATGGTCCAGTATCCCTGTGCACAGTCAAGAGCAGTGAAAATCTTGGACCCCTGTATTTGTGCCAAACACTGGTCTATATATGGCACGGGCCACCCAGACATATATACTCATTTATTTAACTGCCTAAGGTCCGTACATAGACGAAATTGACCATTTGGCTTGAGAATTGCCAATATAGGTGAGTTAAATGAACTATGCACTGGGCGTATGATACCCCGCGCTTCCAAGTTCTTGACTATTTCCGCTAACGACTCATAAGCGGCCAATGGAAGTCGGTACTGTTTGACATATACAGGTGGTGCATTGGGATCTGTTTGGATTCTTGCTACATGTAGGTCAGTGACCCCACAATCATAGGAATCCTTGGCAAACATATCTTGGAAATCTATAAAGAGTTTCTTTAACTGTTGACGCTTCGATTCATCAGAGCATGCATCAGCTAAAGAAATTTGCTCTGAGGCCTGTTCCTGAAATTCAGGAAAAATTTCAGGTTGACTTAACTCATAAGCTTCTTCCAGCTCAGTTGTTAAATCACTCTTAGGTTCGCTTACCATTTCCTTTTTCAGTTGGTATAACTCATATTCTTTCTCATCACTCTCGTGATTGAAAACCAATGATGTTTCTTCAATATGGCATGTACCTTCTTCAGAACTGAAAGGATAAATAGAATGAATATTAAATAACCCTTCTGGTGTTGAGAAAAAGTGTTGTTCCAATAGTTCTTCCTCTGATAGATATTCATCAGGGATAAGTCCAATAACCTGATTCTGAAATCCAAAAGTGTAATATTCAGAATCCATACCTAAACCAAGTATAGTTCCTTTCCGTAAAGCTATACTATGGGAAGCCATATTATGAATAATTATATTCAATGGTTTATGATAGATATTTACCATAGGAGTATGTGTCACCTTAAGTCCAAGTTGTTGTATCCTGTTAGACAAATAGATTAAAACGTCTGTATTCTTTAATGTCTGTCCCTTTTTTACCTGTATGGGAAGAAGAAAAGGCTTACCTCCTTCAGGGATCTCGACATCCTCAGCAACCAGAATACTTACGGCATAAGGCATCTGTTGTCCCCATTTCAGGGTTTGTTCCTCATTTTGAAATCCCTCTGGATCCCCAGATAATCTAGACCACAAATTATTGTTCACCAGATCAATCTGCGCAGCAAATCGGTGTAACAGGTCATTACCTATATACATCTGGTGCCGTGGTTCATTCAACACAATGAATGAATGTTCAGTGGTCTTATCTCCTATGGAAATAGATAATAAACATCTCGCAATTGCATTATGACTCTGGGAATCACCATCCAGATCATGAACCCACTGGTCTTGTGGAGAGGAATATCTAATCATTTTAGGATTGGCGACCTGTTTCAAAAGACCTAGGCTAATATAACTGGCTTCGGATTTTAAATCCAGCTTGGCATATTTCATCCGAGCCATATTGTTCACCTGTACGGGAATCAATAGGTTATTACTTACCTTTTCAATCCGGGTCATGGATTGAGTATGCCTGGTCAGGTCTGCTACCTCGGAACATCTCTCTTCAAGCAAAATGGTTAACACATCCTCATTCAGGGTCACCTTTTTAATCCTATCCTTCTGGATGGTTATAGTGTGTTTTGTATCCCTGATAGCTTTCTCAGGGTCACCATTTTTCAGGATCGTGATGTCCGGAATCTGATTGTTCCTAAAATGAACTTCTATAAGGTTAGACCTCTCTTCAACCACATGGCAGTTATAGTGGGTTTGTATATTGCAAGATCGGTCATAGGCAATAGGTGCCTTCACTTGAGTCCAAATTGCTTCATTAATGAAGTCAATAATGGAATTCAATCTTTTCAAAATGTCAACTCCTATGATTAATTTATCATTAGGAATATCTACAATGATGGTGGGATGTCTTATTATTTTCTTGCCAATCGTAAACTTTAACCATGCTGTGCCTTTTACCTGCAGAGTATCTCCACCTACACTTATCAAAGAGCCATCAAATGCTTTCAATTTAGGCTTTTTCTCTGTCCTATCCACAATTTGTTGGAAATAATTAAAGGACAGAATGGTCGCTTGTGATCCTGTGTCAATTAAACCTTTGATTGGACCTATACATTCATCTTGGAGATATGAATTAATATAATATCGGCCATCAACATTAAACAGGTCACATAAATAATTAGAATGCTCTCGCATTTGATGTTTTTTAAGGCTATGGTTCTTCTGTAGGGATAAGACCTCTGATGAAGCTATGTCATCCCTGTTGCACACAACAGCCCCCACCTTTGGGGATACCTGGATTACATCACAGTTTACACAAGGCAGCTCACAGCTTGGTGCTGATATCAGCTCTTCAGTCTTTGTAGAGGAATCTTCAGCACACACCTTCTTCTGGTTAGACTGCAAGACATATAACATGTTAGCCACATCCCCCTCCCTCTTGGTTAAGGGAGGAGTAATTCGACCTACACCATCTTTGGCCTCATTTTTAAGGTCAATAGCACTGCAAGGCAAAACCATAGTATTAGAATTATCTACAATGGATTCAGTAACCTTGCACAGGCCTAAGCTTTGACCCAGCCCTGATAATTTTATACGGATGGGCTGAGACCGGTAGCTGTTGCTAAAAAAGGATTTGACCTTCCTTCAGTGGACCCTTGGGACATTTTACTAACCATTTCCGTTAACTTGGCTACTTGATCGGCCAACTTATCGAAACGGTCACTAAATTTAGGCCTATCTTGGTTTTGAGGCCTTCTCCTATTATCAGTAGGTGACCGACCCCTAGGTGGGGTATGCGATTCAGGCCTATTATCCTTTTGTGATCTAGGTTTATTATCCCAGCGCCTGTATCTTGGGGGACCCCCATTGTTATACCGGGGACGGTAAAAATACCTTTTATTACCGCTATTTTCCCCCTCTGACCCATTGGGACTACGGGGTTTTATTGGCCTGGGTCCTGATTGGATCTGCTGGGGCTGTTTGGATAGTTCTGCAGGCTTAGGATACTTACGCTGTTGCGTTTCAAAACCTAATTTCTGATCTATCTTAGTCTCAGCTACATGTTGATCTGAGGACCTGTCATACCTTCTCTCACCTGTAGGGTTACACTCACTGATATTATACAGTGTAGTGGCAGCAGTCACTAATCTGTCTAATGGAGCGTCAAGATCAAAATCTCTGGCCAAACTAAACTTAATCTGCACCGGCATCGCATCATAAAATAACTGCTTAAATTCACAGGACTCCCAATCAGGATAACTATATGCTAAGCCATAAGCATTTTTAAGGACATACAAAAACTCTCGGGGACTTTGATGAGGTTTGCATCTTAATTTGTAGATGTCACGTCTGGCTGCCGTAATGGATTTATAAGGCCCAAATTCCATTTTAACCTCATGCAAAACATCCTGCCATTTCCTAATCCCCCTTTCTCTGAAAGAGGTAAAATAATGGCGGTACCTGTTTTAAAATGCCCATGGTAAAAATCTGATTCTATCTGCATCAGCATATAATTGCAATGAATCCATAGTAGATTCATACAATTCCAGATGGTTAGCAATTTCTATAGATCCCTTTTTAGAGAATTTTGGGACAGTGGCATTTAAAAATTTGATAATCCCTGATGAACTCTGATCCCCCTTTGGAGACTGAGTGTCTCTCTTTCTAGGGGAAGCCTGGTTATCCCGTCTTAAAATCTCATCCCGCTTACTGGCAAATTTGTCCCTTCGGGTTGATGAATATTCTTTACTCCTCTCCCTGTCAGAATCCAAATCACTACTGCTTAAGTCACTTTCCTCATAGTAATGAGATACAGGTGATTTAATCCTGACAACCTTTTCTGAGGAAAAGTGAGGTAGTGAATCCCTATGACAGTCTGGTTTACTAACCCCTTGCTGTGTTAGGACAGCTTGGCATACCTGGGTTAGTTGGGCCAGCATTGTGTTTGTATCTACGCTATTATTTTCTGGCACCTGACTGGCGGGGTTTTGGCTTGATTTTGCTTTAAAATCAGGTGATTTGAAGGTAACAAGGTTTTGGGGAGTAAGAAGGGGCGGTTCTGGGAAACTTCCTATGCCTGACAACGTGCTTTCCACCTTAGCTACAGTGGGGTTTTGTTGTCCCTCTTGCTGCAATCTACAGTAACGGATATTTAAATCCTGCATTTCCTGACTCAAATCTTGATATGCATCTCTACACCTTTTAAATTCACCTTCTAAATCTTTAATCGCTATATTACTAGATTCAAGATCCTTTTCAAGTTTACCTACATAGACCTGCATACTTTTTGCATACTCATTTTTCTGGATTAAACAATTATTTACTTCTAATAGTGCAACTAAAACCACAGCCATTGATTTCAATAAATGTTGATCTTTGTTTGCACTACTAGAAAGCGTAGAAAAATAAGTTAAATGTCTCCTAACCAGACTACCATTGGACCATATATCTTTAGAATCTTTCTTAATAGAAGAATATAATTCACCTTTCCACATATCAACATCCCCCTCCAGATTCAATCTATGATGGACATATTCCATAATACTATAAATTAATTGGTCTGGACTAGAGGGGATGCTTTGAGTAGCTATGTTGGAACTGGTATCACTAGTGGACCCGATCTCACTAGTGGGATTCATATTTGCTATTGATATTATGCAATTTAATACTAATGAAAGATATATGCTAACACCAATGTAATAGTAATATGATATATTCTATTGTTGCACAACTAGTTAATGCTACAAGATCTCACTGGGGCCTCCAAATTATGTCGAGATATATAAAGCAGAGCTTTATATACTATTTAATTAATCAACAATCAACCATCAAATGATAATCAATTATTAACCAATTAAATATATAATGAATTAAAATAACTCAAGGAAATCTTAATCAAATGGACATAAAACACTTGATAAGTTTTAGAAGAGATCCATGTACAAAACCAAAATTATGCAACAATATAACCTCTGGTTAAAAGATAAATAACAAATTTATTATATACAATAAACAACAACAACAAAGATCATTAATCGCGATTTTGATATATAACCATTAGATGGCTTACTCTTAGTAGACCATTACTTTTAATCCTAAAATGACTAATAATGTATAATATTACTTGAAATAAACAATTATGAATAAATATAATTATCCCAGGACATATGAAGCTTCTAAAGCCTATAACCAATTGGAGATTGATAGGAAATCTGGCTTAATTTAAGATATGAGATTTCCAAAAGGGCATTAATGCAATAGCTTAGATATATATGGAACCCTATAAATTCCTAAAGATTTAAAAAGAAATTAATACGTTACCAAGCTATTGTTCAAAATGGCTGCTTTTGGTATCCTGGGTCAGATATGTAGATTAGCTATGCTGGTCAGAGGTCGGATCAGGTGTGTTGTTCAAATGAGTTCAGGTCAGCAGTCTCAGATTAGCTGTGTCCGGTAGCTCTCAGGTAGCTCTGTCAGGTTAGCCGTCAGGTTAGCCGTCAGGTTAGCCGTCCCTATCCGGAATGAGCTCCCAGTTTATATGCAAAACCTCAGTCCTTCCCCTCCCATAGCAAATAATAACACCCAGGGGTGTGTTAGGGGCGTGTCTGGGGTGTGGTTAAGGAGACTCTTAATCAGTCACATCCTAGATCGGCCACTAGGGGGGGCGATAGGACAAAGAATCCTTTCAACAAATCTTGGACAATAATCGTCCAAAATATATTTTGAAACTCTGTTTGGAATTCTATATAAAGACACAGAGATATCAAAATATATATATATATATATATATATATGTACATATACGTACACAAACACCCATCTATGATGATGATCTCTATTATTATATTAATTATTTGATTATTTTCAGTAAATCCTCCTTTTCCTAAACAACTAGATATTTATAATCAATATATTGGTATGTCCTGGGGATAATTATAATCAATCATAACTGATAAACAATTGAAAACATCACATCCATATTATCTTACATTGGATATTTAGGGAAATAAACCTATACATTTCTCCAAACTAATAATACAAAAATGTAGAAACGAATTATCCCCTATTTAAAACTACACATAGTATTATTCCTATCCTATCTCTTATAAATTAGAATAACACAATTTTACAATACTACAACCTATAATATATTCATTATTTTAAGGATATAAAACATTAAATGACCTTAATTTGATACTAATATAATAGTCTTATTTTCCCTTGTATATATTTAAACACACCTTCAATTAAAACCCTTAAAATCTACTAATAAACCACATATAATAATATAAAACGTATATATATACTATATATATATATATACACACATGCACGTTTGTGATAGGAAAAACTGTTTTACCAAACATTATTTAATCTGATACGTATGGTAATTACTAAAATAATACATGGGATATTCCATCAAGATATATCCATACGAGATCCTATAACCTTACATTAACTATCATTACACTTGAACATAGAGAAACTGATTGGTATTTCACCATATTTAAAACTGGGTCTTAATTCTATCTTCCCTGCACCTGGATGGTGAGTGGTTTCACGTTCCTCACACCTATCTTTGTTGTGTTGACTTTAAGCCAACAGTGCACAACTTTGAACAATGACAGTCCTACAAGGTCTTTGTTTTTGTGTAATTCGGGTAAACAAGCTTTATGTGGAAAAACTTTAGTATGGATGACATATAAAGGTTTTGAAGACACCTGGGTTCTTCAGCCGAGATTCCATTGTGATAAACCAGCTTGGCAAATAGAAGGATCCTTAGGCCCATTGTAATCAATGACCTTCAATGTTCAAGTCACGTTTATGAATGGCAAATAAGGTAATAACCTGGTTTCAGCTAGGACAATGATGTAATCCTTTATGACTTGGCAAACTCAAGCTTACCATCTTGTGAAAGGTTTCCAGGTTTCACAGGCCAAGTTATTTTCCTGTCAGATTAGTTTTAGGGACCAAATGCATCTTTTGATAAACTACTGGGGTTTATTAAATGATCCCTTTTTCCGTATGAATATGCCTGACAGGCCTGAATGAAACAATGAGCTTTGCCCAATACCTATAATGAGTCTGAAAAATAGGGTTCCCCTTAATCAATGTTGGAAGAGAGTTAATGACAGAGTTATGCTACTTGTGTACGAAGGATAAATTATATAGCGTATTGGGTTGATTGAACTTGAAGATGATGTATAAGACACTTTTATTAAGTATGAAGTAAACCAAGAGAAAATACTGTGATAAACCCTGGGACAAGAATATGGGTCATGTGCTGTTCCATATCTAGAAACAAGTTAAAAGAACAAATAGTAAAAAAATATATGGGGCTAGGCAAGGGTAAGTTCAAAGCAGATAAATATAGACACAGTAGCTAGCCCCCTTTTGATAGAATAAGTATAAGATATAGCTAAATATGTAGAGTACATTGGCTAGTATGCCTACTATGGGTAGCTAATATATAAAAAAATATTTCTGAATAGTGAAACGTCTGTCCAGACAATACAAGGAGAGAAAATTGACAACTGTGGAAAGACTCTCATAATGTAAAACCATCCTTATGTAATGCACTAATGGATGTACATAAGTTCTTATTTATTGTATTAAATGCATAATTAATATTTTATTATATTTATCAATAAAAGTTGTGATTTTATAACATAAGATTGGTGAGGTCATATACAAAGTCACGAGTAAAAAATTGTGAAGTGCCTAGTCCCAAACAGTGGGATAACTCCACAGAAACCGACAACAGAAACGCTTTTAACGCTACAGACACAAGGTTACACAAGAGGGAAAACCAGGGTGTGCTTTAGATGTCTCAAACAGGGACATATAAAGAAAGACTGTGCTATATGGAAAGCAGAGCAAACGAGGCAGCGTCCCTCTTACACTAAACAGAAGGTCAAAGCCACAATTGCTGATCCACGTGAAGGGAACTGGAATGTCACATTTAAAGTGACAGGCAACCATGCATTACAAGGATGGTGCAATGACTCAGGAGGAACCAGTCACATGACAAGTGATGAAGTCGGTCAGAAAAGAGCTTCAAGACAATTTGACCTAGTTCACAGTGATGTTTGTGTCCCCCCAAACCCACCTACACCTGGAGGCAACAGGTACATAGTGACTTTCATAGACGACTATTCAAAAAAAACACAGTCACTTATACTTCGGAGTGATAACGGAGATGAATTCACAGGTCACAAAGTACAAGAGTACATAGTTAATATGGTTGAAAAAAGAAATATGTCCATCAAGTTCAACCAAGGATGTTGGGGTAGAGGGAGTTATTTTTTATTTCATTTATTTATTTATTTTTTTACTGTTCACAGTAAAAATGTACTTAAAGCTGAATGGAATAGAGCTTTGAAATGACCATACACACCACAGCAAAATGGGGTAGCTGAATGAGAGAACCAAACTCTGGCTGAATACTTAACTTTGTTTTTCCCAAACCCGCAAGGTGTGTGTCTCTGATTCCACTAGATCACTAGAGGCAGGGCCCTGGCTGTGGGGCCTACGTTGACAATGTCCCAGTGACACATGTTTCTGGGTTTATCCCCTTTAAGCCCTAGCTGCAAGGTGTCACAGGTAGGGGGTAACTGGAATCTGTTGGACAGTCAGCTCTGCAGCACACACGCTGGTTGCCACTAAAACAGCAGCTTGCTGAAAATAGCAGACTGCCACCAGGAGGGCAGCCATGGAATTACCTGACTGTTGCTGCGGCACTTTTATTCCTCACATGGAGGGCGCACTCGTCTCTGGCTGGCTAACAGCACCACAGGGGTATATTTATAATTAGGGGGAAGCTTTACAATTAAGGGAAAAGGACAGTGTGCCACTTTGTATAGACAAGAGGTGCAAAATATATACTGAAATACATATTGTAACTTTGTTGTGCCGGCCAAGAGAAGAAAAGGGGAACTCGGGGGGGGGGGGGGGGGGGAGTGTTATATAGTGTGTGCCGGGCATCTCTACTATCACCCTCATGCTGAGAAATGTGGTTACTTCTTATCAACATTTTCTTCACAATTTTCTGAGGCTACATGCCAACATGACATATAAATATATAGATAGACAGAGAGAACACTGGATAGATAGAGATAGGGGATATATAGATAGATAGATATCGAGGGAGACAGAGATAGTTATGGGATATAGAGAGAAAGAGAGAGACAGAGATTGGACAGATAGATAAAACGATAGATAGATAGATAGATAGATAGATAGATAGATAGATATGCAATAGGTAGACAGATTAAGGGAAAAGGACAGTGTGCCACTTTGTATAAACTAGAGGTGCAAAATATATACAGAAATAAATATTGTAACATTGTCGTGCCGGCCAAGAGAAGAAAAGGGGAACTCGGGGGGTGGGGGGGGGGGGGTGTTATATAGTGTGTGCCGGGCATCTCTACTATTACCCTCATGCTGAGAAATTTGGTTACTTCTTATCAACATTTTCTTCACCATTGTCTGAGACTAAATACCAACATGATATATAAATATATAGATAGACAGAGAGAACATTAGATAGATAGATAGATAGATAGATAGATAGATAGATAGATAGATAAATAGAGTAGGGATGCATAGATAAATATACATGGTAGGGATAGATAAATAGATAGATAGATAGATAGATAGATAGATAGATAGATAGATAGATAAATAGAGTAGGGATAGATAGATAGATAGATAGATAGATAGATACATAGATAGATAGATAGATATACATGGTAGTTAGGGATGAGCGAATCGATCCGGACGAACCCGGATTCGATCCGAATTTCATGAAAAATTCGATTTGGATCGAATCCGAATTTCCCCGTGCTTCGATCGCTCGAAGTTTTTCTTTAACATCCATTCATTTACATTACAGGCATTCTCAGATGGCGGACGGGACATGTCCAGACATCTACCCCGCTCCAGTGCATGCTGGGGCAGTCACATGCAGCCTATCAGCAGCCAGCAAGCCCGGTGACGTCACAGCGCTATATAAGGCTGCGGCCATCTTGCTTTTGTTCATTTCTCTATTGCATTCGTGAGAGACAGGACACTGCTGTATTCAGGGAGAGACAGTTAGAGAGCCAGGGACAGCCAGGGACAGCCAGTAGACAGTAGACAGGCAGGAAGTCAGCGACAAGCAGGGAAAGGTAGGAAAAATCGGAGGCAGTGACAGGGAGATTTTTTTTTTTCATCCAGCCTGAGTGTTACTGGCTGGCTGACTGGCTTTGTTAGCTGTTTCAGGCTGCTTACACACTTTTGATGTGCATATATACTGAACTGATCTCAAGTCTGCTGTGGGAACATTACCATTTTGTAAGATCCCATTAGCCTCTGTATTTCCTCTAAGCTGCACACTTATTTAAAGTAATTTGGCCTGTTGCAGCCTGCTTAGACACTTTTACTGTGCATATATACTGATCTCAAGTCTGCTGCGGGGGCATCCCATTTTGTAACATCCCATTAGCCTCTGTATTTCCTCTAAGCTGCACACTTATTTAAAGTAATTTGGCCTGTTGCAGCCTGCTTAGACACTTTTTCTGTGCATATATACTGATCTCAAGTCTGCTGTGGGGGCATCCCATTCTGTAACATCCCATTAGCCTCTGTATTTCCTCTAAGCTGCACACTAATTTAAAGTAATTTGGCCTGTTGCAGCCTGCTTAGACACTTTTTCTGTGCATATATACTGATCTCAAGTCTGCTGTGGGGGCATCCCATTTTGTAACATCCCATTAGCCTCTGTATTTCCTCTAAGCTGCACACTTATTTAAAGAAATTTGGCCTGTTGCAGGATGCTTATCCACTGTTGCTGTGCATATATACTGTTCTAAAGCCTGCTTGGGGGTATCCCACTCTATAACATACCATACCCCTCTTTATCTTCACTAAGCTGCACACTTATTTAAAGTAATTTGGCCTGTTGGAGCCTGCTTATCCACTGTTGCTGTGCATATATACTGTTCTAAAGCCTGCTTGGGGGTATCCCACTCTATAACATACCATACCCCTCTTGATCTTCACTAAGCTTCACACTAATTTAAAGTAATTTGGCCTGTTGCAGCCTGCTTAGACACTTTTTCTGTGCATATATACTGATCTCAAGTCTGCTGTGGGGGCATCCCATTTTGTAACATCCCATTAGCCTCTGTATTTCCTCTAAGCTGCACACTTATTTAAAGAAATTTGGCCTGTTGCAGGCTGCTTATCCACTGTTGCTGTGCATATATACTGTTCTAAAGCCTGCTTGGGGGTATCCCATTCTGTAACATAACCTAACCTACCTCTCTTATTTACACTAAGCAGCTCTCTTATTTAAACTAAGCAGGCCTCTTATTTACACTAAGCAGCTCTCTTATTTAAGCTAAGCAGCTCTCTTATTTAAGCTAAGCAGCTCTCTTATTTAAGCTAAGCAGCTCTCTTATTTAAGCTAAGCAGGCCTCTTGGAGGCTGATTGTCCACTTTTGGGTGTGCATTATATTCGGTTTCATATACAGTGGGGTATCCCAATTTGTAAGATAACCTACCCCAACCATGTAAACTAAAGAGGCCTGTTGCAGCCTGAGTTTCTCTGCTTGCGTATGGTCTGCATTACAATCTGTCTCTTTCAATTACACTGCTGCCTGGGGTATCCCAATTTGTAATATAACAACCATGTAAACTAAAGGTTACGTCCTTCCAGAAGGAAAACTTATGCCGAACACTATTTTTGTTGGGGGCATTGACCTTTGGATTGATCGGCATGAAATTAAGGATTTTTTTTCAAAGTATGGCGCTGTAAAGAAGGTCAAAATTATTTCTCATACTTGGATTAGTGTTAAAAGTTTCTGCTCAGCTTAAAATACATTACGCCACACTGGCATTCCAAGGCACATGCTATTCAACCCTATCTGTTAAACAAAAGCATTTCTCATACTTGGATTATTGTTAATACTTTTTGTTCAGCTTAAAATACATTACGCCACACTGGCATCCCAAAGCACATGCTATTTAACCCTATCTGTTAAACAAAAGCATTTCTCATGATTATTGTTAATACTTTTTGTTCAGCTTAAAATACATTACGCCACACTGGCATCCCAAGGCACATGCTATTTAACCCTATCTGTTAAACAAAAGCATTTCTCATGATTATTGTTAATACTTTTTGTTCAGCTTAAAATACATTACGCCACACTGGCATCCCAAGGCACATGCTATTTAACCCTATCTGTTAAGCAAAAGCATTTCTCATACTTGGATTAGTGTTAAAAGTTTCTGCTCAGCTTAAAATACATTACGCCACAATGGCATCCCAAGGCACATGCTATTTAAATGAACAAAGGGGGGTGGGAGCAGCTCAATCACTATTTATACAAAATTATCAACATTATTATTCAGGGCCTGGGAACTAATTTACCGCCCAGTTTAACCCTCTCATCAACTAAATATCAAGCAACAAACATGTCTAGCTATGTAGAAAGACAGAGATTTGGTTGCATATATCTGCAGATACATGTGGAAGCCACACTGCCCCGGCAAGGCACTCTGTTTAGTGTGGTCCCTACTCTTAATTCTGAGTCCCCAAAGTTGGGACATGCAATGCAGACAAATATCTGAGAGCTACTCACCTGGGAAGCAGCCAGCCTCCCTTTACAACACTTCACAGGGAGAAATCCATATTAGCTGAATTCCTCCCTGCTTGTGCTCATGGCAATTCAAATGAACAAAGGGGGGTGGGAGCAGCTCAATCACTATTTATACAAAATTATCAACATTATTATTCAGGGCCTGGGAACTAATTTACCGCCCAGTTTAACCCTCTCATCAACTGAATATCAAGCAACAAACATGTCTAGCTATGTAGAAAGACAGAGATTTGGTTGCATATATCTGCAGATACATGTGGAAGCCACACTGCCACTGTTCATTTGAATTGCCATGAGCATAAGCAGGGGGGAATTCAGTCAATATGGATTCCTCCCTGTGAAGTGTTCTAAAGGGAGGCTGGCCGCTTCCCAGGTGAGTAGCTCTCAGATATTTGTCTGCATTGCATGTCCCAACATTGGGGACTCAAAATTAAGAGTAGGGACCACACTAAATACAGAGTGCCTTGTCGGGGCAGTGTGGCTTCCACATGTATCTGCAGATATATGCAACCAAATCTCTGTCTTTCCACATAGCTAGACATGTTTGGTGCTGAATAATCAGATGAGATTGATGATGAGAGGGTTAAACTGGGTTAGTTCCCAGGCCCTGAATTATAATAATGATATTTTGGATGATAAGAGGATATATAATAATAATAATTTTGGATGATAAGAGGATATATAATAATGATTTTGGATGATAAGGGGTTATATAATAAGAGTGATCTTGTATGAAGGAACAATCTCGTATAAATAAGAGGGATTGAGCTGCTCCCACCCCCTTTTGTTCACATGCTATTTAACCCTATCTGTTAAACAAAAGCATTTCTCATACTTGGATTATTGTTAATACTTTTTGTTCAGCTTAAAATACATTACGCCACACTGGCATCCCAAGGCACATGCTACTTAACCCTATTTGTTAAGCACAAGCATTTCTCATACTTGGATTATTGTTACTTTTTGTTCAGCTTGAAATATACCAGGCCCCACGGGCATCCCAAGGCACATGCTATTTAACCCTATCTGTTAAACAAAAGCATTTCTCATACTTGGATTATTGTTAATACTTTTTTTTCAGCTTAAAATACATTACGCCACACTGGCATCCCAAGGCACATGCTATTTAACCCTATTTGTTAAGCACAAGCATTTCTCATACTTGGATTATTGTTACTTTTTGTTCATCTTTAAATATACCAGGCCACACGGGCATCCCAAGGCACATGCTATTTTAACCCTATCTGTTATACAACATAAGCATTGATCAGCATCAGCTGCTTTATTAAGCTACTTCAGTTTGCACTTGTTTTTGACTGCTTTTAATAAACCAGGCCGCAGGGCACCCCAAAGCTGCACCTTGCACCCTATCTGTTATACAACATAAGCGTTGATCAGCATCAGCTTCATTAAGCTACTTCAGTTTGCACTTCCTTTTTGACTGCTTTCAATAAACCAGGCCGCAGGGCACCCCAAAGCTGCACCTTGCACCCTATCTGTTATACAACATAAGCGTTGATCAGCATCAGCTTCATTAAGCTACTTCAGTTTGCACTTCCTTTTTGACTGCTTTCAATAAACCAGGCCGCAGGGCACCCCAAAGCTGCACGTTGCACCCTATCTGTTTATACTAAATAAGCATCTACAGCCTTAGCTTTATTAAGTTATTGCATTTTGAATTGGTTTTGGTCTGCTTTAAATACACCAGGCCGCAGGGTATCCCAAACCTGCATGTTGCACCCCATCTGTTATACTAAATAAGCGTTGTTCAGCATCAGCTTTATTAAGCTATTGCATTTTGCATTGGTTTTTGTCCTGCTGCCAAAACACTAGGCCCCAGGGTATCCCAAACCTGCACTTAGCAGCCTATCTGTTATACTAAATACGCTTGTTGATCCTTCCTCAGCTTAATCAAAGTATTGCATTTTGAATTGGTTTTTGGTCGACCTTTAACAAAAAAAAACACCAGGCCGCAGGGCATCCCAAACCTGCATTAGGCAGCCTATCTGTTATACTAAATACGCTTGTTGATCCTTCCTCAGCTGAATCTGAGCATTGCATTTTGAATTGGTTTTGTCCTGCAGTCAAAACACTAGCCCATATGGGCATCCCAAACCAGCACATGTCACCCTATCTGTTATACTAAATAAGCTTCTACATGCCCTTTTTTTTATTTATTTATTTTTATTTATATAGAGCTGTAATAGATTATATAGGGAGGTAAATTCGCCATTTTGCACCATTATATAGAGAAGCTCACTGTGTAAATCTGAGGAGCAATAGTTTATACAGTATTGTGAGGTAAATTCGCTGTTTTGCACTATTATATATATCAACCTAAATCCCTGTGTAAATCTGAGGAGCAATAGTTTATATTGTGAGGTAAAGTTGCCATTTTATAGAGCAGGCCCTGTCTGAATATCTCATTTTGCAATCTATGTTATATTGTGAGCTAAATTCGCCATGTTGCACCATTCTTTAGAGTGGCCCTCCTGTGTAAATCAGAGCAGCAATAGTTTATATTGGACAATACATTTGCCCTGTTTTGCACCATTATATGGAGCAGCCCCTGAGTAAACCTGGGGGGCAATAGTTTATATTATGAGGTAAATTCATGGTTTTGCACCATTACATAGAGCAGTCCCTATATAAACCTGAGAAATAGGTTATATTGTGTGAGTTAAATCCGCTGTTGGTTTTGTAGCATTCTATAGAGCAGGCCCTGTGTAAATCTGAGGGGCATTAGCTTATATAGTGAGGTAAATTTGCCATTTTGCAGCATAATATAGAGCAGCCCCTGTGTAAATCTGAGGGGCAATAGCTTATACTGTGAGGTAAATTTGCCATTTTGCAGCATAATATAGAGCAGCCCCTGTGTAAATCTGAGGGGCATTAGCTTATATAGTGAGGAAAATTTGCCATTTTGCAGCATTATATAGAGCAGGTCCTGTGTAAATCTGAGGGGCAATAGCTTATATTGTGAGGTAAATTTGCCATTTTGCAGCATAATATAGAGCAGCCCAGTTGCCATCTAAATCAACTACTGGCCGGGCAGGACAGCTTTTCCAGGGCAAACTCTGCTAGTTGGGGCCACAAGTCAAGTTTGGCTTCCCAGAAGTCCAGCGGATCCTCAAGGTGTGTTGACATGGTCATGTCAAGGTACGACATGACCTGCTGGTTCAGGTCCTGCTCCAGGTCTTCCTGCTGCTCATGAGTAGACTCACTATGCGGGTGTAGAAAGCTACTCATTAGCGACTGAAGACTGAGGCTGCTGCTGATGGAGCTGCTGCTGCTGCTGCCACCCCCCTTGGCAGCCATGGCAGTGGAAGGTGAGCGCAGAGGTCCCCCCGAGTCAGACCTGCGAGAGTATGGACCATGGCGCAGATAGACATCGCTCAACTGACTACGTAGGATGTCTCTGTAGTAGGTCAGTTTATCCTCCCTCTCAGTGGGTGTAAAAAATGCCCCCATTTTGTGCCAGAAGCGAGGGTCCAATAAGGTGGAGAGCCAGAAGTCATCCCGCTGACAAATGGAGACAATTCTGTGGTCACTACGCAAGCACGTGAGCATGCATCGTGCCATTTGTGCAAGTGACTCGGAGGGACTACCTGTCTCCATCTCCACTGCAAACTGCCACGGTGTGTCTGGGTCCTCTGTCTCACCTTCCTCACAACCCTCTAGCTCCTCTGGCTGCTCCTGCTCCTCCTCTCCTGTCAGATGACTAGATAAAATGGTCATTTTGTCAAACCTAAACTGTCCTTCGCTGTGCCCCACCCCATCCTCCTCCTCCACTTCAGCCCCCACAGGCTTTATGTGGCTGTGAAATGTATGCTCCATGTCTCTAATGCCCTGACCAGCCATGGTTTCCAACATGTGTTGTAGTACATGAAGCAGTGGAATCTCATCGTTCATCTCATAGTCCTGGCGACTGACTAATAAAGTGGCTTCCTCAAAGGGCCTGAGCAAACGGCAGGTGTCACGTATGAGCTGCCACTGGTTTACATTGAAGTTACACAGGGGATTCCCCCTATACGTTTGGATCATCAAGAAATCCGTGATGGCTTTTCTCTGTTCCTATAGTCGATCCTGCATATGGAGGGTGGAATTCCAACGGGTGGAAAAATTGCAAATCAGACTATGTTGGGGGATACCGTTCTGACGCTGAAGCTCAAGAAGGGTGTGCTTGGCGGAGTAGGAGTGGCTGAAGTGCATGCAAAGTTTCCTTACCGTTGTTAGGATGTCTTGCAGATGGGGGGAAGACTTCAGAAAACGCTTGACAACTAGATTGAACACGTGTGCCATGGCAGGACGCATGGCTCAGGCTTCCTTGTCGCAGCGCAGACAAGATGTTCTTCCCAGTGTCAGTCACCATGGGTCCCATTTGCAGTTTTCGTGGAGTAAGCCATGATTTAATTTATTGAGTTCTCATTTTTAGCAGTTCCTCCCATGTGTTGCTCTGTGGCTCAAGGCAAACCATGTGAAGAACAGCGTGAAACCGCCGTGTCCTGCACACATGGTAGGCTGGAAGGGCACTGGGAAAAAAAAAAAAATAAAAAAAAAATATTTAGAAAAAACAAAATACCAAAAAAAAATAAAATAAAAAATAAAAATTTGTACAAAAATTCACAAAATATTAAAAAAAGACAATGGGAAAAAAATATTTAAAAAAAATTCAAAAAAAAAAATATATATATATATATATATATATATATATATATGTTTTTAAAAAATACAAAATATGAAAAAAAAATATCCCAAAAAAAAAAATTTTTGCTAAATTTTATGTTACTGTTATCATGTTAGATGTTATTGTTGCTATGTTATATGTTATTAAATGTTATTATTATAAATATGTTCAAATAAGATAAATGTTAACTATTAATATGTAATTGACAATTAGCCACTTTTTTCTGTGACACCATTGCTAAGTGCAAGTGCACTGTCACAGGCACAAAGGCCTAGGAGCGTGGAGGCCACAGCAGAGGGACCTGTTCAAGTTGCTGTTGTGGTTGTGCAGGAACCACAATCACCCAGTGGTCCTTAAAGGATATGTATTGTCCCTGACCATAGTTACAGCTCCAGACATAGGCACTGCTGTGCACTTTGTTACACACTGACAGGCTAAAGGACTGGCCCACCTTCTGTTCAACAAAATTGTACAGGGCTGGTACTGCCTTCTTCGCAAAGAAATGACAGCATGGGACTCTCTACCTCGGCTCGGCACAAGCCATCAGTTCTCTGAAAGGTCCACCAACTCAAAAGGGAGGGACTGCAGCACCAGCAACTTATACAGGAGCACATTTAGCTTCTGTACGTTGGATGAGTGGGCACATACTGTTGTCTCTTGGACATGGCTTGGCCAATGGATTGCTGGTGGAATGACTGACTCGGATTAAGAGGAGGAGGAGCATCTGGAGCGACAGAGGATGGGTATGACACACAGAAGGTGGTGGAGCCTTGGCTGGCTGGAACAGAGAGCGGTGTGCCACTGGGTAATGCAGCAGGCTGGACCACCACTTTGGAGCCAACTCTCCCAGGCCACTTTATGGTGACGCTGCAAATGTTGACGCAGGGCTGTGGGTCCAACATTGGGACCCTGGCCACACTTCACCTTCTGCCTACACATCTTTCATATAGCCATGTTAACCTCCTGCGGATGCTTGATGAAAAACTGCCACATGGCCTTGTAGCTGATTTTTCCTACCAACAGTCCGCACTAATTCACTGCTGCTGCTGCCTCCTGGGAAGATAGCCTGCCGCACAAGTGGTCTACCCCGAGCACATTTGCCTCCATACTTTCCCCTTCTGCCACCATGCTGGCCGCTAAATCTGTCACTCTCCATCACTCCAAGCCTTTAAAAGTGCCCTCAAAACTCACTGATGACCTCCTCAGGTTCCTCAACAGTGTCTGCTTAAGAAGCCAAAACGCTTGTAACACCACCTCCCACGCCACTCTCCTCATCACTACTTGCCCGCCTAGGGGAAGAAGTGGTGAGTGTCTCCTGCACTTCTTGGCTGGGCAGTAGCTGCTGATTTTTCTGATTATCAGATCGTCCTCACTGAATAGTGGAGCTGAACCCTAAGCATAAGACCTAACCGACAGTTGACTGGGGGTGTCAGATGTCACTTGTGATGCAGTGGATGATCGTGTTAACCAATGGATGATGGCAGATGGGTTGCTGGTCAAGACACGACCGCTAGCTGATCCCGGGAGATCAGTCCTCTCACTGAGACTCCTGCTGCCACTCACCCCTAGTCTGCTGCAACCTCTGCTTGATGAATTTAGGCCTCTGCAGCTTCTCTGTGCCCATCCTGCCACTTCTCTGCCTGACATACTTAGGGCCTTATTTATCAAGGGATAGCGCCAGGTAGTGTCTCACTAGCGCCAGGTATCGCCAGCTATCGGCGGCTACCGACTCCAGAACGCCAGGCGGCGGACACAATCACGCATTTATCACGCTAAATGAGGCTAGCGCCGGCGAGAGCGTCAGCTAGCGCGGGGTTCATCATGTAGCGGACTGCAACGAACAGCGCCGCTGCTAATCCCATCACAGCGCCAGGTATGACCTCTCGCTACCTGGCGCTCTCCAATGCATTTCAATGGAGCAATCTTTAAATCTTCATATTTAATTGATATTAATGTTTTTTTTTTTTTTTACAATGTCAAAAATTCTGTGACCACTTCGGCAATGTTAGATATTTTTTTAAAGGTAAAAAAATAAAAAAATAAAAATTTGTGCAGAATTGATATTACAGGTCTGATATTAATGTATTCATATTACAAAATGTTTAGAAAAACTTGTTTAATTTTTTAATCAAAAAATATGCATGTTTGGGGGTTAAAAACTACTTTTAAGCCATCGCCGCCAGCGCTCTGGGGTTTATACAAGCTTTTCACAGCGCGAGAATTTTTTGAGCGTGATTTGTTAATGAATATGCTGGGAGCCGTTCGCTATGACCATTCGCTGTCAGGCACTCCCATACAGCGCGGAACCTGTCAAACAGCGACTCCTAACCCCGTATTCAACATTACCGCACACCGACTGAGTCGCTGTCAACAACCGAACAACGGCCAAGCACAGCGAATACTAGCGGGCGCTGTGAAAATCACGCTACTGGCGCTCATCTGTCGCTACCTGGCGCTATTACTGAATCGGCCTCCCCGTGCGTATATGAGGGGAGGACAAAACGCTACACTACACTTAAAACAGGATTTGTCGAAAAGAGCAGCAGGTGTGTAACTATCTATGGTCTTTAGTAACTAGGCCCTGAAGACTTTAACACGAACAAAATGATGAAACTCTTAGATGTGCGTAAGTGATGCTCTGATGAGAGTAAATTTTTTTTTTTTCAGAGACTGACCTGCATGGAAATGAATCGGGCATGGATCAGCCAAGATTTCCACCCACCAATGCCTGATGCATTAGAGTAGATTGATCATGGGGCCAGACCAACACTAAAGAAATATGGATCGTGCAAAACAGATTTAAGGTGCTGCTCTCCAGTTACAGACATTCCTCTGCATCAGACCACAAGTAATTATTGAGAAATTGCTTTACGTTACTCTTACTTTTTATTAATATTCTTCGGATAAGATATCTGTGCCGAAAATCTGTATATGTTCTCTTAATGCTGCTGCCAACTCCAGGGTGTGTCTTTCTGGCAATTTTGGGCTCCTGCTGCTGCTGCTTGCAACTCCAGTGTGTCTTTAGGCCTATTTGTGGACTCCTGCTGCTGCTTGCAACTCCAGGGTGTGATTCATCCAATTTTTGGCCTCCTGCTGCCAACTCCAGTGTCTCTTTAAAGCAATGTTTGGGCTCCTGCTGCTGCTTGCAACTCCAGGGTGTGATTCATCCAATTTTTGGGCTCCTGAAGCCAACTCCAGTGTCTCTTTCAGCCAATGTTGGGCTCCTGCTGCTGCTGCTTGCAACTCCAGGGTGTGATTCATCCAATTTTTGGGCTCCTGAAGCCAACTCCAGTGTGTCTTTCAAGCTATGTTTGGGCTCCTGCTGCTGCTGCTTGCAACTCCAGGGTGTGATTCATCCAATTTTTGGGCTCCTGAAGCCAACTCCAGTGTGTCTTTCAAGCTATGTTTGGGCTGCTGCTGCTGCTTGCAACTCCAGGGTGTGATTCATCCAATTTTTGGCCTCCTGCTGCCAACTCCAGGGTGTCTTTCAAGCAATGTTTGGGCTCCTGCTTATGCTGCTGCCAACTCCAGGGTGTGCCTTCCAGCTAATGTATGTGCTCCTGCTGCTGCCAACTTCAGGGTGCCTTCCAGCCAATTTCTAGGTTCCTGCTGCTGCTGCTGCCAACTCCAGGGTGTGTCAGTCAATTTTTGGGCTCCTGCTGCTGCCAACTCAAGTGTCTCTTTAAAGCAATGTTTGGGCTGCTGCTGCTACTGCTTGCAACTCCAGGGTGTGATTCATCCAATTTTTGGGCTCCTGCTGCCAACTCCAGTGTCTCTTTCAGCCAATTTTTGGCCTCCTGCTGCTGCTGCTTGCAACTCCAGGGTGTGATTCATCCAATTTTTGGGCTCCTGCTGCCAACTCCAGTGTCTCTTTCAAGCTATGTTTGGGCTGCTGCTGCTGCTGCTTGCAACTCCAGGGTGTGATTCATCCAATTTTTGGGCTCCTGCTGCCAACTCCAGTGTCTCTTTAAAGTAATGTTTGGGCTCCTGCTGCTGCTTGCAACTCCAGGGAGTGATTTATCCAATATTTGGGCTCCTGCTGCCAACTCCAGTGTGTCTTTCAAGCTATGTTTGGGCTCCTGCTGCTGCTGCTGCTTGCAACTCCAGGGTGTCATTCAGCCAATTTTTGGGCTCCTGCTGCTCCTGCTGCCAATGTCTCTTTGAGCCAAATCCATTGTTTGGGCTCCTGCCACTGCCAGCTCCAGGGTGTGTTTTTCAGGCAATATAGGGGCCCCTCATAGTGATGCCACCTCAACTCTCTGTAATTGTGCCGCTCTGCGATTCTAATAGCGATGCCTCTGATCTGCATGTCCTAATTATTTACAGTATTATTTCAGTAACCCAGCACGCATCCTATGCGTGTTACAGCAAGGCAGAATGGTTTACAACCCTATTGAGGCTCTAGGAAGCTCAGAAATAGCCATTTTTAATAGCGATTCGTCCCGAATAAATTCGGGTCGAAACGATTTTTGTCGGAAAATTCGGCGAATCAGTTGAATCGAATTTTTCAAAAGTTCGCTCATCTCTAATGGTAGGATAGATAAATAGATAGATAGATAGATAGATAGATAGATAGATAGGAGATAGATAGATAGATAGATAGATAGATAGATAGATAGATATGAGATAGATAGATAGATATGAGATAGATAGATAGATAGATAGATAGATAGATAGATAGATATGAGATAGATAGATAGATAGATAGACAGATATGAGATAGATAGATAGATAGATAGATAGATAGATAGATAGATAGATAGACATGCAATAGGTAGACAGACAGATTAAGGGAAAAGGACAGTGTGCCACTTTGTAGAGACAAAAGGTGCAAAATATATACTGAAATACATATTGTAACTTTGTCGAGAAGAAAAGGGGAACTCAGGGGGGGGGGGTGTTATATAGTGTGTGCCGGGCATCTCTACTATCACCCTCATGCTGAGAAATGTGGTTACTTCTTATCAACATTTTCTTCACCATTTTCTGAGGCTAAATACCAACATGACATATAAATATAGAATATGAAGCTTCATCACCTCACCGCATCAGCAAAGGACGCTCCGAGAAAGGTTTCAGATACGAAAACCGAAACGCGTGTCATCTCCTAAGGACAGCAGTGATCTCTCCCGTGTGACATAAAAGGACACTCCAGCTAACCTCTTAACTGAGGTCTGCACATGCTCACAAGTGCCTCACAAACTTGGCAAAAGGTACAGCCACATTCTGATACATTGTCTTCTGTGCAAATCTTTACAATAGCAAAAGTGGCCTTGCTGTTACATTCCTCACTATATTGCCATAAGAAACCCTGGGTCTGCTGTTTCCAATCTGCAATAGGGATAGCCACTTACATGCAGCTACCAGGATCTTTATTGTAAGTATTGTAAATAAGCTGTATATATTAATCACTATATGAGTGTCTTCACCCTTTACCTTGCGGTGTGTACTTTAAAGTAGACCTCAACTGCGACTCTAGTTATATGTTGTATATAAATAAATCAATTTTTACTTTTGCTGTTGTGATATAAATTTATATAGATATATATAGATACAGACAGATAGCGCTAGATACATTTATAATTAGTTGTGACATATATGTATATAGATAGATAGATAGATAGATAGATAGATAGATAGATAGTGCTAGATATAGATATATAATGCTAGATACATTTATAATTTGTAGTGATATATATGTATATAGATTGATAGATAGGTATCGCTAGATATAAGTAGATAGCGCTAGATAAATTTATAATTTGTTGTTGTGATATAGATAGATAGATAGATAGATAGATATGGGATAGATAGATAGATAGATAGATAGATAGATAGATAGATATGAGATAGATAGATAGATAGATAGATAGATAGATGATAGATAGATAGATAGATAGATAGATAGATAGATAGATAGATATGAGATATATAGATAGATAGATAGATAGATAGATAGATAGATAGATAGATATGAAGTAGATAGATAGAAAGATATATAGATAGATAGATAAATAGATAGATAGATTTCACTAGATATAGATAGATAGCGCTAGATACATTTATAATTTGTTGTTGTGATATATATGTATACAGATACAATGATAGATAGATAGATAGATAGATAGATAGATAGATAGATAGATAGATAGCGCTAGATACATTTATAATTTCTTGTTGTGATATATATATATATATATACAGATATAATGCTAGATAGATAGCGTTAGATACATTTATAATTAGTTGTGATATATATGTATACAGATACAATGCTAGATAGATAGATAGATAGATAGCGCTAGATACATTTATAATTTGTTGTTGTGATATATATATATGTATATAGAAAGATAGATAAATTTATAATTTGTTGTTTAGATATAGATAGATAGATAGATAGATAGATAGATAATGCTAGATACATTTATAATCTGTTGTAGTGATATATATTTATATAGATTGATGAATAGGTAGTGCTAGATATAGATAGATAGCGCTAGATACATTTATAATTAGTTGTGATATATATGTATACAGATACAATGCTAGATAGATAGATAGATAGATAGATAGATAGCGCTAGATACATTTATAATTTCTTGTTGTGATATATATATATATATATATACAGATATATTGCTAGATAGATAGCGTTAGATACATTTATAATTTGTTGTTTTGATATAGATAGATAGATAGATAGATAGATAGATAGATAGATAGATAATGCTAGATACAGTTAGTTGTTGTCAGCTAGATAGATATCACTAGATATAGATAATGCTAGATACATTTATAATGTGTTGTAGTGATGTATATTTATATAGATTGATGAATAGGTAGCGCTTGATATAGATAGATAATGCTAGATACATTTATAATTAGTTGTGATATATATGTATACAGATATAATGATAGATAGATAGATAGATAGATAGATAGATAGATAGATAGATAGATAGATCTAGATATAGATAGATAATGCAAGATACATTTATAATTAGTTGTGATATATATGTATATAGATATAATTCTAGATAGATAGATATGAGATAGATAGATAGATAGATAGATAGATAGATAGATAGATAGATAGGAGATAGATTCGATTGAAAGTTATGGAATAGATAGATAGATAGATAGATAGATAGATAGATAGATAGATATGCAATAGGTAGACAGACAGATATTTAGATAGATAGATATGGGATCGATAGATAGATTAGATACATTTGTAATTTGTTGTTTTGATATAGATAGATAGATAGATAGAAAGATAGATAGATAGATAGATAGATAGATAGATATGCAATAGGTAGACAGACAGATATTTAGATAGATAGATATGGGATGGATAGATAGATTAGATACATTTGTAATTTGTTGTTTTGATATAGATAGATAGATATCACTAGATAAATAACACTAGATACATTTATAATTAGTTGTTGTGACATACATGTATATCGATAGATAACTGTAGATACATAAATTATTAGTTGTTGTGACATATATGTAGATAGATAGATAGATAATGCTAGATACATTTATAATTAATTGTGATATATATGTATATAGATATAATTCTAGATAGATAGCTACCGTAATAGATAGATAGATAGATAGATAGATAGATAGATAGATAGATATGGTCGGGATTGATATATATAGATAATAAATGCAAATAGTATATATGGGTATGTGATGGGTAAGTGAGTATGGGCTGGAGATACACCCAAATCTAACACCAATATAAAAGCCGCGCTATACCTTTAAGATAAACAGGTTATGTCTCCAAATAGTATTATTATGAAATATAAATAAAATTCTAAATACAATTCCAGCGCAGGAGTCCTAAAACTGTGTCAGGGCAGTCCAATTTATAACATAACAAAACACTATATGTAATCATATAGTATGACTCCGTGGGATACAGCAATGATACATTTTTCACAAGTTCCTTCTCCACACAGCTCTTCAAGTGTTAACTTCACCAGGTGTGCTCACAAACACATAGGGCCTTATTTATCAAGGGATAGCGCCAGGTAGTGTCTCACTAGCGCCAGGTATCGCCAGCTATCGGTGGCTACCGACTCCAGAACGCCAGGCTGCGAACACAATCACGCATTTATCATGCTAAATGAGGCTAGCGCCGGCGAGAGCGTCAGCTAGCGCGGGATTCATCATGTAGCGGACTGCAACGAACAGCGCCGCTGCTAATCCCATCACAGCGCCAGGTATGACCTCTCGCTACCTGGCGCTCTCCAATGCATTTCAATGGAGCAATCTTTAAATATTCATAATTAATTGATATTAATGTTTTTCTTTTTTTTTTAAATGTGAAAATTTCTGTGACCACTTCGGCAATGTTAGATATTTTTTTTAGGTAAAAAAAAAAAAAATTTGTGCAGAATTGATATTACAGGTCTGATATTAATGTATTCATATTACAAAATGTTTAGAAAAAATATGGTTGTTTGGGGGTTAAAAACTACTTTTAAGCCATCGCCGCCAGCGCTCTGGGGTTTAAACATGCATTTCACAGCGCGAGAATTTTTTGAGCGTGATTTGTTAATGAATATGCTGGGAGCCGTTCGCTCTGGCCATTCGCTGTCAGGCGCACCCATACAGCGCGGAACCTGTCAAACAGCGACTCCTAACCCCGTATTCAACATTACCGCACACCGACTGAGTCGCTGTCAACAACCGAACAACGGCCAAGCACAGCGAATACTAGCGGGCGCTGTGAAAATCACGCTACTGGCGCTCATCTGTCGCTACCTGGCGCTATTACTGAATCGGCCTCATAGCGTGTATCCCAGCCACCAGACAATCAAATGCACGTACCAGAAAGCTTCTTTCAATATAGCATATCACATACAAAGGGTTCCCAAGGATCAGCTTCCTTTAGTTAAATCATCCCTCGATATAGGCTACAGGCTGTATGATGAGCTGTGGATCGCATGTAATTGTATTCTTTCAGCTGAGATCCTTTTGTCCTGTCTCCCTGTCTGCTGTAAGGGCAGCTTCCCTTAGATAGATAGATAGATAGATAGATAGATAGATAGGAGATAGATAGATAGATAGATAGATAGATAGATAGATAGATAGATATGAGATAGATAGATAGATAGATAGATAGATAGATATGAGATAGATAGATAGATATGGGATAGATAGATAGATAGATAGATAGATAGATAGATAGATAGATAGATATGAGATAGATAGATAGATAGATATGAGATAGATAGATAGATATGAGATAGATAGATAGATAGATAGATAGATAGATAGATAGATAGATAGATATGAGATAGATAGATAGATAGATAGATAGATAGATAGATAGATAGATATGAGATAGATAGATAGATATGAGATAGATAGATAGATAGATAGATAGATAGATAGATATGAGATAGATAGATAGATAGATAGATATGAGATAGATAGATAGATAGATAGATATGAGATAGATAGATAGATAGATAGATAGATAGATAGATAGATATGAGATAGATAGATAGATAGATAGATATGAGATAGATAGATATGGGATAGATAGATAGATAGATAGATAGATAGATAGATAGATAGATAGATAGATATGAGATAGATAGATAGATATGGGATAGATAGATATGAGATAGATAGATAGATATGGGATGAGTAGATATATATATAGATGTGAGACAGATATATGAATAGACAAATAGACAGATTGATAGACATGCAATAGATACATAGATATGAGATAGATAGATAGATAGATAGATAGATAGATAGATAGATAGATATGGGATAGATAGATATGAGATAGATAGATAGACAGATAGATAGATAGATAGATATGGGATAGATAGATATGAGATAGATAGATAGATAGATAGATAGATAGATAGATAGATAGATAGATCAATAGACATGCAATAGATACATAGATGTGTATCTATTGCATAGATGGGCCTCCCCTAATGATCCTTTACATTTTCCAGGAAACAGCTTCCTCCTAAGGGATATTTCCTAAAGCACATCACATGTCACTGCAAGCCCCCAACATACAGCAGGGGTAGAGAATTACCGCCAGAAGGACAAATGAAATCCCAGAGACGGCTTAATGAATATCGGGTCCCAGCCATGACAATTTGAACTCTTTGCATTTGGGATATTGGTGGTGTCGGAGCTTAGCCTCAAAACTGACTGGCCCATAGAAGCTATGGTCATTACAGAAAATAGGACGGCCCCTGCAGCTAGCTGATCCCCACCCTAAGAAATCTGATTGGCTGATAAACGAGAATCCCACCCACCTTTCTACCACGATAAATTGAGTGGAAATTGTCAGAAACTCATTCTGAACAAGACAGTCCCTGGATCTCCAGCGTCTTCCCACTAACAGGAGAAACCGCCAGACCGGTAATGTTTATCTCTTGCTTTCAGCTCATTTTTTTTTATTAGATAATCGTCCATTGTACAGAGGTGACAGATGTCACAGTGATATATACAGTATTGCATATAATTACCATGCATTATCTCTCCCTTCCGCTGTGACTATAGCAAACAAGATGAGTCATTCTGAAAAGCCTGCCAGCTCCCTGCTGAGAGTTACATTGTGTTACATTGTTATAGCCCAGGAGCTGGTTTGATAAAATAAATATATTTGTTATAAAGAAAATGTATGTGTGTGTGTGTGTGTGTGTGTGTGTGTGTGTGTGTGTGTGTGTGTATTAGTAGAAATGTACTAAAGCAGAACTTCAGTCTGCAAGTAACCCCGCCCTGCCACGCTATCAGGGGCCAGCACATCCTCTCTCTCGCTATATATATATATATATATATATATATTATAGAGAGAGAGAGAGAGAGAGAGAGAGAGAGAGAGATAGAGGAGACAATATTCACAGTGTTCTCTCGATCAGCAAGAGGCACACGTTGCAGAATGCTGTAAGTCAGCTGTGATTTATTTACATTTCAATACCAGGCTCATGACTGTTTTACAATGATTCACAGCTGATAAAAACGGAAAAAAAATATGATAAATGACCTGCTTTGTGTCTGTGATAATGTAACTCTCAGGGAGCTTTTCAGAAAGACTTATCTTGTTTGCTATAATCACAGCAGGAGGAAGAGATAATGCATTTGATATCTGTAATATCTGTCAGCTCTGTATATATATTTGTTGGTAGATAGATAGATAGATAGATAGATAGATAGATAGATAGATAGATAATGCTAGATACATTTATAATTAGTTGTGATACATATGTATATAGATAGATAGCGCTAAATATAATTAGTTGTGATATATATGTATATAGATAGATAGTGCTAAATATAATTAGTTGTGATATATATGTATATAGATAGATAGCGCTAAATATAATTTGTTGTGATATAAATGTATATAGATACATATAGATACAGATAGATAGCTCTGGGAGGCACCCAGGTGAAGTGGTTGATAACCACGCAGCGCGTAGGTGAGAAGGTAAGTGGGGAGGACGTATGGGCGATTGATACTTAGGCTGATTACTCTGTTAACAAAACTTTTTGGCTCATTATGGCATGTGTGTTCTGACGCTCTATGCAATGTATAGGCACTATGGTCGTTTTTGCATGATGGCACAGCACTTGGCACTTTTCAGCACTTTTTTGCACAAATATATCTTTTAATATATATATATATTATTACTCTTTGAGTAGCACTGATTAATAATCATTAATTTTTCTACGAAGTAGAGTAGGGATTGCACAGGCACTTTAGAATTCATTGCATGAGCGCTGGCATACGCATGATCATATTGTGAGAGCCTTACATTTTATAATATATCAAATTTGATTCCATGATTGGGGGCACACCTAGATTGTAGTGCCTCATTGATTTAGCCCTCACAGGTCCTCCCCACTTGGGTTTTTTTTTTTAATATATGTTTTTTATCACGGTATATGTTGTTTTGTCGTGTATATGATCAGTGTACATATATTCTTTTTGATTCAATAAATATTTGAAATTTATGTTTGGTGTGCAGCCTAGTTAGTAGGAATACTGAGGTGGGGTAGCTCTGGAATCCCACCTATATAAGTGTGTTTGTGTGGATTGATTCCTCAGGCTAGCACCCATGTATACATGGTTTGCAGTGCATATCCCATAGAGTTTTTTGTACAGATAGATAGCGCTAGATACATTTATGATTTGTTGTGATATAGATAGCGCTAGAGACATATAATATAATTTACACATATAATTTGTTGTTGTGATATCTATGTAGATAGATAGCACTAGATATAGATAGATAATGCTAGATACATTTATAATTAGTTGTGATAGAGAGATAGATAGATAGATAGATAGATAGATATAGATAACAGTAGATTTATTTATAATTTGTTGTTGTGATATAGATAGATAGATAGATAGATAGATAGATAGATAGATAGATAGATAGATATCACTAGATATAGATAGATAATGGTAGATTTATTTATAATTTGTTGTAGTGATATAGATAGATAGATATCACTAGATATAGATAAATAACACTAGATACATTTATTATTAGTTGTTGTGACATATATGTAGATAGGTAGATAGATAGATAGATAGATAGATAGATAGATAATGCTAGATACATTTATAATTAATTGTGATATATATGTATATAGATATAATTCTAGATAGATAGATAGATTAATATGGGACAGATAGATGGATAGACAAATAGACAGACAGATAGACATGCAATATGTAGATAGATATATATTTCAATAGATAGATAGATAGATAGATAGATAGATAGATAGATAGAGCTAGATACAGGTAGATAACGCTAGATGCATTTATAATTAGTTGTGCTATATATGTATATAGATAGATAGAAAGCGCTAGATACATTTATAATTTGTATTGATATCTATGTATATAGATAGATAGCACTAGATATAGATAGATAAAGCTGGATACATTTATAATTAGTTCTGATATCTATGTATATAGATAGATAGATAGCTCTAGATATAGGTAGATAATGCTAGATACATTAATTATTTGTTGTAGTGATATATAGATAGATAGATAGATAGATAGATAGATAGATAGATAGAGCTAGATATAGATATATAACGCTAGATACATTTATAATTTGTTGTTGTGATATAGATAGATAGATAGATAGATAGATAGATAGATAGATAGATAGATAGATAGATATCACTAGTTATAGATAGGTAACGGTAGATACATTTATAATTAGTTGTGATATATATGTAGATAGATAGATAGATAGATAGATAGATAGATAGATATCACTAGATATAGATAGATAATGGTAGATTTATTTATAATTTGTTGTGATATAGATAGATAGATAGATAGATAGAAACATTTATAATTTGTTGTAGTGTTATATATGTATATAGATAGATAGATAGATAGATAGATAGATAGATAGAGCTAGATATAGGTAGATAACGCTAGATGCATTTATAATTAGTTGTGCTATATATGTATATAGATAGATAGAAAGCGCTAGATACATTTATAATTTGTATTGATATCTATGTATATAGATAGATAGCACTAGATATAAAAAGATAACGCTAGATACATTAATAATTTGTTGTAGTGATATAGATAGATAGATAGATAGATAGATAGATAGATATGAGATAGATAGATAGATAGATAGATAGATAGATAGATAGATAGATATGAGATAGATAGATAGATAGATAGATAGATAGATAGATAGATATGAGATAGATAGATAGATAGATAGATAGATAGATAGATAGATAGATATGGGATAGATAGATATGGGATAGATAGATATGAGATAGATAGATAGATAGATAGATAGATAGATAGCGCTAGATATAGATATATAACGCTAGATACATTTATAATTTGTTGTTGTGATATAGATAGTTAGATAGATAGATAGATAGATAGATAGATAGATAGATAGATATCACTAGATATAGATATATAATGCTAGATACATTTATAATTAGTTGTAGTAATATATATGTATATAGATTGATAGATAGATAACGCTAGATACATTTATAATTTGTTGTAGTGATATATAAATAGATAGATAGATAGATAGATAGATAGATAGATAGATAGATAGATAGCGCTAGACACATTTATAATTTGTCTTTGTGATATATATGTATATAGAAAGATAGATAGATAGATATGAGATAGATAGATAGATTTATAATTTGTTGTTGTGATATAGATATATGGTTAGATAAAAAGATAGATAGATAGATAGATAGATAGATAGATATCACTAGATATAGATAGGTAACGGTAGATACATTTATAATTAATTGTTGTGACATATATGTAGATAGATAGATAGATAGATAGATAGAGCTAGATATAGACAGATAATGCTAAAATAATTTATAATTAGTTGTGATATATATGTATATAGATAGATAGATAGCGCTAGATACATTTATAATTTGTTGTAGTGATATATATTTATATTTATTGATAGATAGGTAGCGCTAGATATAGGTAGATAACGCTAGATACATTTATAATTTGTTATAGTGATATAGATAGATAGATAGATAGATAGATAGATAGATAGATAGATAGATATCACTAGATATAGATAGATAACGGTAGATACATATATAATTAGTTGAGACATATATGTAGATAGATAGATAGATAGATAGATACATTTATAACACAGTTGTGTGAGCAGACATATTAATTATTACAATTTGTCTAAACAATTGTGGATATGTACCATGCAATTATAAAAAAGAACAAGATTAAAAATGTAAAAGAACCACAAATATCATAGACTACATGAATTAAATCCCACACCTTTTTATCATTATAAATGAAGGCAATACATGAACATATAATAAGCAGCAGCATAGGATGAAGGTCAGTGTACTGCAATACAAAATACATCTGCATAACCTGACTTAACTTCCTCTGCCTCTGTTGGGGCCTCCTCTGCCTCTGTTGGGGCCTCCTGTGCCACCTTTGGGGCTTCCTCTGCCACTGTTGTGGCTTCTTCTGCCACTGTTAGGGCTTCCTCTGTCATTGTTGGGCCTCCTCTGCCTCTGTTGGGGCCTCCTCTGCCACTGTTAGGGCTTCCTCTGCCTCTGTTGGGGCTTCCTCTGCCACTGTTAGGGCTTCCTCTGCCATTGTTGGGGCTATCTCTGCCATTGTTGGGGCCTTCTCTGCCATTGTTGGGGCTATCTCTGCCATTGTTGGAGCCTCCTCTGCCATTGTTGGAGCCTCCTCTGCCACTGTGGGGCTTCCTCTGGCACTGTCAGGGCTTCCTCTGCCATTGTTGGGGCTATCTCTGCCATTGTTGGGGCCTTCTCTGTCATTGTTGGGGCTATCTCTGCCATTGTTGGAGCCTCCTCTGCCACTGTGGGGCTTCCTCTGGCACTGTCAGGGCTTCCTCTGCCATTGTTGGGGCTTTCACTGCCACTGTCAGAGCTTCCTCTGCCACTGTTGATGCCTCCTCTGCCATTGTTGGGGCTTCCTCTGCCACTGTGGAAGCTCCCTCTGTTACTGTTACTGTGGGAGCCTCCTCTGCCATTGTTGGGGCCTTCGCTGCCACAAGTGGAGCTCCCACTGCCACTGTGGGGGCTTCCTCTGCCACTGTTGCAGCTCCCACTGCCACTGTGGGGGCTTCCTCTACCACTGCTGGAGCTCCATCTGCCACCGTTGAGGCTTCCTCTGCCACTGCTAGAGCTTCCTCTGCCACTGTTGCAGCTCCCTCTGCCACTGTGGGGGCTTCCTCTGCCACTGTTGGGGCTACCTCTGTCACTGTTGGGCCTTCCTCTGCCACTGCTGGAGCTCCCTCTGCCACTGTGGGGGCTTCCTCTGCCACTGCTGGAGCTTTCTCTGCCATCATTGGGGCCTGTCTGCCACTGTTCTAGAAGTTCCCCAACCCTCCTCCTGGCGGCCCAGCCATGTTTTGTAGATCTCACATAGCCACACTTGGGTCCTTCTCGGCCTATGTTGGGGCCTCCTCTGCCGCCATGGGAGCTTCCTCTGCCACTGTTGGGGCCTTCTCTGCCACTGTGAGGGCTTCATCTGCTACTGTCAGGACATCCTCTGCCACTAAGGGACTTCCTCTGCCACTGCTGGAGCTTCCTCTGCCACTGCAGGAGCTCCCTCTGCCACTGTGGGGGTTCCTCTACCACTGCTGGGGGTTCCTCTGCCACTTCTGGGGCTTCCCTGCCACTGCTGGAGCTCTCTCTGCCATTGTTGGGGCCTGTCTGCCACTGTTCTAGAGGAACACTTTAAAACAATGTTCCCCAACCTTCCTCCTGAAGGCCCAGTCATGTTTTGTAGATCTCCACATAGTCACTCTTGGGTCCTTCTCTGCCACTGTTGGGGCCTCCTCTGCCACTATGGGAGCGTCCTCTGCCACTGTTGGGGCTTCCTCTGCCACTGTTGGGGCTTTCTCCGCAACTGATGCGGCTTCCTCTGCAACTGATGGGGCTTCCTCTGCCACTGTTAGGACTTCGTCTGCCACTGTCGGGGCTTCTTCTGCCATTGTTGGGGCCGCCTCTGCCACTGTGGGGGGCCTCCTTTGCTACTGTGGGGCTTCCTCTGCCACTGTTAGGGCTTCCTCTGCCATTGTTGGGGCCTTCTCTGCCACTAGTGGGGTCTCCTCTTTCACTGTTGGGGCTTGCTCTGCCACTGTCAGGGCTTCCTCTGCCATTTTTGGGCCTTCTCTGCCACTAGTGGGGCCTCTTCTGCCACTCTTGGGGCCTCCTCTGCCACTGTTGGGGCCCCTAATCTAAAAAAATTGTACACACAGGCCTAGAGATATAGATTTTACCATAACTCAATCTGCCTCTTTGTTCATTTTAATGTAGGAGTCTACACAACCGTCTAAACATGCTGCCCATCCTGATTTTCCTCGTTTCCATTACTTCTGCAACCTCTCAAACGCCCCCACCACTCACCTCTGACTGTCGCACAGCCACGAAGGAGGAATGCAGTAAGGCCCTCTTTGTCCCGGGCCACGTCCTCCTGGGCGAGGGGTTCGACATTGTGACGATGAAGCAGAAGAGGTCTCAGCTGCTGGACATGCAGAGGTTTGCCACAAACAACAAAAGCTGCACCATCTGCTACAACCGTAACGTAAAGACCTGGCAGAAGCTGCCCCTCGCTATGGTGGACTGGAGACACCAGGCATCCTGTTCCAGGAAGATCAGCAGCGAGGTCTCCCAATCATCCTCATCGCTGGCTGAGGAAGCTGCATCGCAGGTGACAAATGACTGGCAGGCTGACCTGAGCGTTTCCCGCTTAGTAGCAAATGGGTCGCTGTCACTGGCTGGTTCTCATTCTGATCTGGAGGAGTTTGCCCAGACCAAGAAGAGCTTTGACCGTTATACCTTCACCAAGAACGAGCTCAGTTGTGTCTATTACAGGTACATCAGCTTCATGGTTTTTATTCATTTCATTGTAGCACCATCATCTTCAGTGGGACTCTACAAGGTGTTGGGGGGTAGCTCGGACCCCCTGATAAGTCTTGTCTGGCCTCTCTGACTCAACCTGTATGAAACTGTATTGTTCACCCTTTAAAAACTGGTAGGAGAATCATGTGTTTAAATTTAAGAGAGAGACATGCACAGTGGGATAATTCAACACATGTCTTTATTGAAGGAACGTCACCCAAAAGTTCTGGACTTCACCCAAGAGTTCTCAAAGAACTCGGTTCCATTATCTCATCACCCCTGTTGTTGATCTTTAAAGACTCACTAGAAACTGGTATAATGCCATGGTACCGGCAGAAGGCAAATGTGTTGCCCATTTTTATAAAAGGGCTCTAGGTCTTCTCCGGGCAATTACAGACCTGTAATCTTAACATCCATTGTGGGGAAATTGCTTGAGGGGCTTTAAAGGGACTATATAGACGAATATGTAACTATCCATAATATTATAAGTGACAACCAACACGGTTTTACTAAGGGCAGAAGCTGCCAGACTAACCTGATCGCCTTCTATGAGGAGGTGAGTAGAAGCCTAGACAGAGGCGTGGCTGTCGATAGGGGGTCTCTGAATGGTGCAGTGTGACACTGTCCCCCATAGATGCTTATTTGGGAAATTGAGATCTTCAGGATTAGAAAATACAGTTTGTAACTGGATTGAAAACTGGCTGAAGGATCATGTGCAGAGATTTGTAGTTAATGATCCCTACTATGAATGGTCCCCCCCCCCCCCTACTATGAGTGGTGTACCCCAGGGTTCAGTTCTGGGCCCACTATTATTCAACTTGTTTATAAATGACATAGAAGATGGAATTAGATAGTGATGTAATTTTGCCTCTTTACAGGGCACTGGTGCGCCCTGGAATATGCCGTCCAGTTCTGGGCACCCATTCATAGGACAGTCTGACTAAGGAAAGGGTGCAGAGGAGAGTCACCAGACTAATAAGAAGAATAAAGGATCTTAGTTATGTGGAAAGAATATGAGAATTAAATCTGTTTAGTCTTGAGAAGAGACGGCTGAGGGGGGACACGATTAACTTGTATAAATATATAAATGGCCCGTACAAAAAATATGGGGGACACTATTTCAGGTAAAATCCTCTCCAAAGACAAGGGGGCACTGCCTCCCTTCAACTGGCAAAAAAGAAATGTAGTCTCCGGAGGCAACAATCTTTTTTTACCATAAGAACTATAAATCTATGGAATAGGCTCCCACAGATGCTTGTTACAGCATCAACCACTGACAGCTTCAAAAAAGGAACCGGACACAGTTTGCCCCAGGGGGAAGGGCATTCAGTGGCCCTGGAATCTTATAGATTTCAGGGCCATTGGAGCATGGTTTTCGAGCCACTTTAAACCCCGCTCAGAGTTAATGTATGCACACAATGACACATGTTATACTCCACACGCAGTGCGACTTACTCCTGTTTGGCCAGGGTGAGGGATGCCACCCCACTTTAAAGAGATTCATCTCGGGGTGTTGTACACTCTACCGGACCACAGGTAAATGTCCGGGCCAAGCAGTTCAGTGAAGGGGTGAGGACTTAGAGTAATGAAGACACGCTGATATGTGGAAAGTTTGAGGAGAAACAAGAGCCCCAAAAGCCAGGGGTGACCCAGCACCTTTAGAAAGTTCAGGGTTATCAAACAACTTTTTCCACCATGTACAGTGGGGGTCAGTCCTTCCCTTGGGTCTATTCCAGGGGGTAACTTCCCCCACAGCTTCAGGGGTCTTCCTGAATAGGACCGTGGGACGACCCCTCAGAGATTCTATGGTGTCATTTGGTTATCCAAAATAGGGAGTGAAAGAGTGCGCGTAACGAAGGACACAGACAGACAGTATGTGTTCAGTGTCACATGGGAAAGCGCTTTCTGCTCGCTCCCCCTGCAACCTTTATTTTATAGTAAATTAAAAAACACGGCACACATCATATACAGGAAGAAAATCATAGAAGGAGAAAATCTAATTACTTGCTCAATAATTGGTCCTCACAGCTACAGATCATATTCTTAGGAATGTTAGTAATGCCTGGGAGGCTGGCCCCCCTAAGGCGTTGTCCAGCTCCCCGGCGCCATATTGTTCACAGTAATGTGTTATTAGCAGCGTGCTTCATTAATTTTATTGCTCTAATTTCAGTACAAGCAATGGGAAAAATCAGCGCAGAGATAAACGGCTAGGAGAGGAGGGAAGGACAGCACCAGTTACCCGCAAAGCAATAGATCAATTATCACCATAAATAAATCATCATTTCATCAAAACTACTGGTCTTTACAATAAATGAACAAAAAAATATATCCCCACCAAAAACAACTCTTAAATCAATATTATTAATATATCAAAAGTAAAAAGAACATCAACCTAGCACACTCCATATAATGAAATAATTCAGAGAAAAACTCATATAATAATGAATAATGTGCAGCAAAGTGCATATGCTGTGCAAAGAAATATATGTACAATGACAGTACTAAATACAAAACGAATAAAGTGCCTGTGCTAAATATTTACCCTATCAGTTATACCAACTATAAAGGACAGATAAATGGCTATGTGGGGGTTTATTTCACCTTTATTAGCCACTAAGCGTACAATCCAGAGATAGGAAGATGTGGTATAAAAATGGATGGAATGTTCAATCACATGTATTCACTTTATTGATTCTGACCTCCATCCATCACATTCCGGGAGTGATGACCCCAGCATAATGAAGGAAGCGGTGGCACAGGACACGGGCCAGCGAACTACAGGCTGGTTCAGCAGGCTAAACGGGGGTGACATGCTCTCGACATGCTCCAGAGCTCCAATCTCAGCCCACTCTCGCACACTCAGGGTGGACACGTTCTCCTTTCCTACAAAGCCCCAGCCTCACAGATGCTGCTTACTCCTCTAAGGACCCAGGGAGACTCAGTGGCCATTCCTCTGATTACCACCTATTTATCCTAAAATGACTTAACCCATTCCCGGAGAAAGTGAGGTGCCAGCGTTTTGTGTGATGCCCCCCCAATTCGTATCACTACACTAGTAAGGAGGGCTGAACCCATAGAACAGATGGACCACAGGAACGTGCATACAAGCATTGATTTTTTAGACTGTGATTGCTTATTGTAGTTTGTAGTGGTCTTTTAGAACCATTCAAGCATTGACAATGTAACCTAAACAAGTTTTATGTCTTCACCAGCTTCCGCCTTTCACAGAGCCCTCCTCTGAGCGACGATCTGAGCCAAGCATTAAGTGCCCTTCCATCGGCCTATGATGACAAGGCAAAACCACAATACAGGAATTTCATCAGCCTCTACGGCACACATTTCATCAGGCAAGCGGAAGTGGGTGGCCGAGCCCTCGAGGTCAACGCCATCAAGACCTGCAAAGCCACCATGGATGGTCTTTCAGTAGACGAGCTGAATGACTGTCTCAGCATAGAGGCCTCAGCTTCGGTGACGGGGAAGGTTGACACGGAAGGCAGCGCCAAATTCAACGCCTGCAAATCTCTTAGTAAGAAAGCCAACAGGGGGCAGAGCTTCCACCAAACATTCAGCGAGAGGAGCTGGCAGGTGAGTGGTGGGAGGTGGGCCATCAAAAACAACCAGGCCAAAAAATGATTGGTAAGCCATGAGTCATCTCAAATAACTAATTTAAAGGGAAGCTCCCTTTTTGTCAGGTTTTTGGTGTTCTGCCATATTGTTTTCCTCCTCTGTGTGTCAGGATTGTGCCCCCAGACCTGTGATTTACCTACCAGCACGCTGTTTCCATGTTTCCTATATTCCTTTGAGTCTGTGATCCTAAGATGGAAGTGTTTTTTCTGTCCGAGAGTAAAAAGTACCGACTACATATCCCAGAATGCTTTAACTGTAACAGGTGAGCACAGAGCAGCCGTCAGCACTAGGCTTACACAGGCAGGTGCCAGGGCTCCTGTACATTGTGAGGCCCCACATCACATGATGGTCAGGTGACACAACCATTACTAGCAGTGTTGGGGTTGTTTCTTCTATTCTTATTTTCTATCAGTCCTTCTTTTCTTTCTCTCTATTTATGTTTTACTTCTTTCTTTCCTTTCTATTATTCATTTTCTTTCTTCCTCTTTCTTTTTTCTATCAGTCCTCATTTTTTATATTTCCTTCTATACTTTCCTTTCTTTATTCTGTTTCTTTCCTTCTATTCTTTTTTTCCTTCCTTTCTTTCTTTCCTTTCTTTCTTTCCTTTTATCATTATTTCTTTTCCATGAATTTTTTCTTCTTTTTTTTTTACTTTCTTGGTCTAGCAGGGCAGCAATGACAGAATTTACTCTTGGGAGTAATCATTTGCACATGAAATCTTACTCCATGCACAAATTTACATGCAAAAAAAAAAACGCATAAAAGGCGCAAATACTTTGGCACGCGACCATTAATCGACCTTAAAGTAACGTAAGTAACACTCACCAGGGAGCTTGCAGGCTTTTCAGAATGACTCTTCTTGTTAGTTATAGTCACAGCAAGAGGGAGAGAAAAAGCATCCAGTGCCAATGTGTAGCACTATGGGAAGCGTAGGATGCAGCCTTGCATGCTCGGAGCCGTTGGCTTAAAGTGGACCAACACCCTGGGTTTTGGTCCACTTTAGGGGGGCACCCCGATTAAGGGTGCCCCGCTATGTGAAACCCCCCAGAAAGCCCCCAAAACTCACCTCACCACGCTCCCACGTGGCCGCGCTGACCAATCAGCGCCAACGGACAAGCGGGTGACAGCGGCGGACAACACAGCGCATCCGCCGCCGCCACCCGCGCGCCCCTCTGACAGTGCGCGCGCCAGCGCCGGCCATCCACAAACGGCCCGGCGCGCGCACGCCTAGATGAGGTAGGTTTTTCAGGGGTTTTGGGGGGGGTCCCTCACCGCGGGACATCCCGATCTCGGATCTCTTATAGATTCCTGGGCCGATCACCACTGGGTGACGGTCCACTTTAAGGCACGCTGATTGGATGAGCAGCCGGGCATGCGTCGTAGGACCGGGAAAAAGTGAGTTGGCTTTGGCGATCTGGGGGGTTCACACAGCGGGGCACCCCCGATCGGGGTGCTTCGGGGGAAAGGAACAAAACCCAGGATAATCAAAATCATGGGTTTTGGTCCACTTTAAGCTAGACACTGCCCTGGCTAATGATACAGCGTACCAGGAGCCACACCCAGCTTTGTTACATTGTAAAGCAGCCATCCCCCTGCTCTCATAATGTAAGCAGCTTACAGCTGAAATGTGTGAGCGACCTCTCCATTGCATTGGTACTTGCTCTGAAGAATGCTTCATATTATAATTAGGGGTGAGCTAAATGGTTCCTCAGAACCCAAGTCCTTTCCAAATTTCATGAAAAATTTGATTCTGCACAAAACTGAATTTTTCCTGAAAAAAAAACTCACCACCATCCTCGTTCCAGCGCCATGCTTGGATCCAGTGTGTGCGGTGGAAGCCGGCTTGCACAGCTGACGGGGGAGGGGGGAGCCGACTGCGCTGTCAGCTGTGCAGGTCGCCTCCTGCCGCTCGCTGGCAGTGCAGCCAGCCTCCTCCACTCCTATCATGCTGGCATGTAGGTAAGCTACACACCGCACGGTGGAAGCGGTTTGTTTTCCAGAGATGAGCGATTCTCAAAGATTCGATTCAGACAAACCCGAATTTCTCGGAGGAATTCGGCGAATCGCCCAAATTGAATTTTCAGGAAGTTTGCTCATCTCTAATTATGATCATCATAGGCAGGTATCTGCCAAGAAGATACACTAGCAGCCTTGTGATATTCTTTCCTTCTACACCCCCCCCCCTTTTCCTGTGCATTTCAGGTCAGCGGAGGAATCATAGACTACGTCCAACTGTCCTTCGATGGGACCAATGCAAACAGCGCGGCATCTTTTAGCAGCTGGATAGAAAGCCTCAAGGAGCACCCGGATGTTGTGTCCTTCTCTCTGGATCCCATCCATAAATTGGTTGATACAAAAGGACGCCAGCGAGAGAACCTACGCAAAGCCATCAGTGAGTACATCATGGACAACGCCGTGACCAAGGACTGCTCCTGTTCGGTGGGTGCGCCACTGATCCACAGGAAACAGTGCTCCTGCATGTGCCGTGGAAGCGACATCAGAGACGAGAACTGCTGCCCGTCCAAAAGAGGCTTCGCCAATGTGGTGATCATCGTACGGAGCGCTAAGGGCCTTTGGGGTGACTACTTCTCATTTACTGACGCCTACGTCAAGATAAGTCTCGGATCGGAGTCTGCTCAGACCAGAACTGTGATGGAGAATGATAATCCCTTCTGGAACCAGAAACTGGACCTCAAAGTTAGAGATATCAGTGTGGGTGAATTGAAGGTGGAGGTTTGGGATGAGGATGATTTCAACGACGAACTGCTGGGGAAATGCCGAAAGTCCATCACCAGTGGGAAGCGCGACGAGGTCTGCTACTTCAAGCATGGCAGTCTGACATTCACAGTTAGTGCAGAGTGCATCACTCACCTGGCCGGCGATCACTGCACAAGCTATTCCCCTTCCACCAAGTAGCCTATTTCCCTCTCCATCATGGCAGCGGGATGCACGCATCGCAAAAAGGCTGCAAGCTATCTGTGAGCTATTTAAATTTCAATAGCAGGCTTGTAACTGCTTTGCAATGTATTACAGCTGATCGCGATAGAAACAGTGATAATACATCGGCTGCACAAACTATTCCCCTTCCCCCAAGTAGCCTATTTCCCTCTCCTTTACAGCAGAAAGATGCATGCATCGCAAAAAGGCTGCAAGCTATCTGTGAGCTATTGAAATTTCAATAGCAGGTGCATAATTGCTTTACAATGTATCACAGCTGATCGCGATAGAAACAGTGATGATACATCGGCTGCACAAACTATGCCCCTTCCCCCATGTAGCCTATTTCCCTCTCCGTCACGGAAGCATGATACACGCATCGCAAAAAGGCTGCAAGCTATCTGTGAGCTATTGAAATTTCAATAGCAGGCTCTCCAGCTTCTGTGTTTGAGGCCAATTTCTATTCTCCAATCTTGAGTGGATTCCCTGGGGCGGGTTTGTGTTTTTATGTGTAGTGTTTTATTTGGCGATATCTCGATTCCTGTTGACTTATAGTGTTGTGTTTCCCAATGTTTTCTCCCAGATGTTCTCTATACCCCTTCCTATCTGCCTTGTTTATTTAGTGTTTTAGCGCTTAACCCTTTCGCTGCCAGCCTACCTGGAGTTTTTGTCACACTTTGTTGCCAGACCATTTTGCATTATTTTGCGCTCCCCATGTTCAAATGTGATTTTTGAAGGGATTTCCAGGGATTTCCCAGGAAAATGATATATTGTTTTTTTGTCTGGGCTTTAACATGAAATGTCTTGTTTGTAATTTTTTAGGTGTATTCTCAATATTTTTGGGTGAAATATGTGAAAAAAAATTTTTTAAAAATTATTTTTTACAATTTGTAGTGTTTTTTTTGCAATAAAATCTTATTGTGTGTGAAATCCCAATTTCTCCCGGTTACAGCGATACCACATATGTATAGGTAGACACCCTTTCCTGCCCAGGAGACTCCCCCAAACTGAAATAGCGCTTTAGGGGATTTTCAGATAAAATACAACTATGCTATGCAATATGCGCACCTTGCAGTTTTTCCAGAAAAACAACCCTTTACATTTGAAATACCCCCAACAAACTATATATTCCCTGGAAGTACACACCTTAAGATTTCTAGGCGTACCAGGCTTGTTGATGTGCCCATAGTTTTCTGAAAGTAATCCCTCAATGTATTCTTTGGTTGCAAAGAGTTTCCAGAAAAAAAGGATAAAAAAGCAGAATCAAAGCCACATTTTCCTAAATAAACTATATACAAACAAGAAAAAGTTTAATCTGAAAAAGCAACATCCCCCGAACAGAATGATACCCAACATGCATAGCTACTGTTAAGGGAAGAGTTGCCAAACAACCCAAAGTAAAGCATGTGTGTAACAATGATTTTACTTGAAAATTTCAGCTCTGCAGACAAAGTGCGTACCTTGCGATTTTTCAACCAAAACAACCCTTTACATTTGGAATATCCCCCATAAACCATATATTACCTGAAAGTACACATGTTAAGCTTTCTAAGCGTACCCAGCTTGTTGTAGTGGGCTCATCTTTCTGGAATTAATCCCTCAAAGAATTCTTTGGTTGTGCAGGGTTTCCCTAAAAAATGTATAAAAAAGCTGAATAAAAAACACCTTTTACTAAAATATAAATATGCAAACCAGAAAAACAAGCTAAGTCTGAAAGCGCAAGATCCCCCGAACAGAACAATACCCAACATGCAGAGGTACTTTTAACTCGTTTAATTGCCAGCCTACTTGAGGTTTTGTCACCCTCTGTTGACAGGTCATTTTTCCCCATTTTGCGTCATGTTTTGCGCCATTTTTGCTGGAATTTTCAGGAAAATTATATATATATTTTTTGCAGCAGAGTTTAGGCTTTAACATGAAATGTCTTGTTTGTAAATTCTATTTTGTTTTTTACAATATTATTAAGTAAAAAAATAAATAAATACATTTTTTTTTAGAAAATTGACTCCTTTATTTTAAATGCCCAGGAGACCCCCCTAACTGAAACAAGTACTTTATAACATTTACAAATAAAATACAACTACCATCCACACTACAAAGGGTTAAATCGAGAAAAAAAATGACACAGGGTCCCCCTTCCCGGGGGGGGGGGACCCCCTTTTTTTTGAATTTTTAAGGGTTAAAAATCCTTACAAATCCCCCCAAAAATTGACATGGGGTCCCCCTTACCCAAAGTAACCATTTTTGGGTTTTTTTTTAAGGGTTAAAAACCCTTAAAAATCAAAAAAGAAATGACATGGGGTCCCCCTTACCCGAAGTAACCAGCCCGGGACCAGCTATGCAGGGCTTGTAGGAACAGGGCGCAGGGGCCAGCTTTTGTGGCCCCTGGCCCTGCAGGCTACAAGCCCGCATAGCCCGTGGGCCCGGGCTCTTCTGCCCCCCCTGGCCTTTGGGGAGGCAGGTAATGGGGGTGCCAGGGGTTAATGGCAATCACATGCTAGTCGCAGGTGACTTGCCACCCCCCAAGCCTTGTGAACTGGTATAGGGATCATGGACCCCTTAACAGTTCACAAGGGGTTAAACGTAAAAAAACACAGACACACAAAGAGAGAAAAATATTTTATTAATTTGTTTTTTTTTATACTTACCTCCCATCCATCCTAGAGCACTGTGTCCCTCGGCAATCACTGGCTTCTGCTCACCTGCTGGAAGCCTTTTATAGCTGCTGGATGACAGAACACAAAGGGTTTATTAAAAAAAAAAATGACATAGGGTCCCCCCTCCCATTTTATGGGGGATTGTTAAGGGTTAAAAACCCTTAAAAATCAAAAAAGAAATGACATGGGGTCCCCCTTACCCGAAGTAACCAGCCCGGGACCAGCTATGCAGGGCTTGTAGGAACAGGGCGCAGGGGCCAGCTTTTGTGGCCCCTGGCCCTGCAGGCTACAAGCCCGCATAGCCCATGGCCACGGGCTCTTCTGCCCCCCCCCCTGGCCTTTGGGGAGGCAGGTAATGGGGGTGCCGGGGGTTAATGGCAAGTCACCCGCTAGCGCAGGCGACTTGACATCCCCCCAGCCTTGTGAACTGCTATAGGGGTCATGGATCCCTTACCAGTTCACAAGGGGTTAACAGTAAAAAAAAAAAAACACACACACACACACACACACAGATTAAAAAATTACTTTATTAAAAAATAAAAACTTTTTTTTTACTTTACTCGCCTCTGATCCTCAGCTCCTGTGTCCCTCGCAGCTCTGATGACAGTTATTGTCATCGCTGTCCAGTGGAGGAGGGAGGCGATCAGATCATCACCTGCCTTCCTCCTCCTGCGGCCAGCGATGACAAGTGTCAGAAATGACAGCCCAGAGCCAGGAGGACACCCGAGGCGTGACGTCATAAGCTTAGCTGCAAGATGGCGGAGCCCGTCGAGGAGGACAGAGAGAGGGCCTTTTTAAGGTAAATAGTAAATATGGTAAATAGTAAATAATAATAATAAAAAACAGAGGCTTACATAGGAAATAAATAATAATAATAGTAAATAGTAAATAATCTTAAAAAACGAAAGCTTACATAGGAAATAAATAATAATAATAGTAAATAATAATGAAAAACAGAAAGCTTACATAGGAAATAAATAATAATAATAGTAAATAATAATAAAAAACAGAAAGCTTATATAGAAAATAAATATTATAATTGTTAGTAATAATAAAAAAAGAAAGCTTACATAGGAAATACATAGTAACAATAGTAAATAATAATAAAAAAGAAAGCTTACATAGGAAATAAATAATAATAGTAAATAATAATAAAAAACAGATAGTAAATATTATATAATGATAAAAAAAGAAAGCTTACACAGGAAATAAATAATAATAATAATAATAGTAAATAATAATAAAAAACAGCTTACATAGGAAATATATAATAATAATAGTAAATAATAATAAAAAAAGAAAGCTTACATAGGAAATAAACAATAGTAAATAATATAAAAAAGAAAGCTTACATAGGAATTAAATAGTAATAATAGTAAATAATATAAAAAAAAAACTTACATAGGAAATAAATAATAATAGTAAATAGTAAATAATAATAAAAAACAGAGGCTTACATAGTAAATAAATAATAATAATAGTAAATAGTATATAATGATAAAAAAAGAAAGCTTACACAGGAAATAAATAATAATAATAGTAAATAATAATAAAAAACAGAAAGCTTACATAGGAAATATATAATAATAATAGTAAATAATAATAAAAAAAGAAAGCTTACATAGGAAATAAACAATAGTAAATAATATAAAAAAAAAGCTTACATAGGAATTAAATAGTAATAATAGTAAATAATATAAAAAAAAGCTTACATAGGAAATAAATAATAATAGTAAATAGTAAATAATAATAAAAAACAGAAAGCTTACATAGGAAATAGATAATAATAATAGTAAATAATAATAAATAAAAGGCAATGTCTCTATTCTAGCGCATAGATTAGTTATTTATGTAGTGCATTCCACACTGGCACAGTAAGCTGTAAATTATGTTACATCTAGATAAGGTCCTGCCGCGGTCGCAATCTTTGGGTACACTATCTTTAGGTGAGTCTCTCTCTCTCTCTCTCTCTCTCTGGCGTCATATTGTCTTAGAAATGTGAACTTGATTTGTGAACATGATTTTATTCCTTATTGTGGGAAGTAGGGGGGGGGCTTTCACCTCTGGGCTCATCGTCCCATAGTACTGATCCACAGCAGGGAGGAAGGGGAAAACGTGAGGAAACCATTTTTGCGCATAAAAAGTGTGTGCAAATATTTTGGCAAATGTCCATAAATCGACCTTTATGTAACTCTCACAAGGGAGCTGGCAGGCTTTTCAGGAGGACTCTTCTTGTTTGTTATAGTCACAGCAAGAGGGAAAGATAATGCATCCCGATTTTTTTCTTTTCAATAATTTTTATTGAAGATATATATATAAACACTTTTGGTCTATCTGATATAACAGATCATAGACATCCTTATATAAACCAATATGTGCACATAAACACATCATTTTATATTCTATATTCTAATTATAAAGTGTAAAGGCTTATGTCATATAAAACTAGACACAGCACATCTTATACAATTTCATTAAATCTAATCCCTTCTCACACATTAATTAAAGTAAAAACCCCAAGCATAAATTATAACAAAGAAATCAGCATATAACACAACCTTATAATAATAAAAGGTTAGTATCAAAATTGGAAGGTAAGAAATTTTCTATCCATGGAGCCCAAACCTTAGTGAAAAGCCCAAAACCTTAAGAAACGATTCCCCAGCATTTAAAATTAATATCTTTTACGTTTTTAGTCCCTTACTCATTATTCTTTCCCCCACCGGGCTTCAACTCTGTTCAGGACTCTAGGATACGTGCGCCGCCATCTTGACTCGGAAGCATCACACATACTGAGGAGAGAAGAGCAAGATAAGGTACAGAGGGTGGGGTTATAGCTGTGTTTTGCACAGACAGAGCAGAGCTGGGGTAAGGGAAAGGACAGCAATCCCAGAATGCAGAGCGACACAGTCAGAAGACACTTCCTGTTTTCCGGCTGCCTGATGCTCCATGAGCTGCCATCTTTGATGTTTCAAGGCACATAAAATGCAGTAGATGCAGGTAGGATGATTTTTAATGTGAGCAATCTGTATGTACAGAGTGTGGGAAACATATAAGATAGGCTCTTATTCAGAGTGAAGGTCCGGATTAATGTGGGCAATCTGTATGTACAGGGTGTGGGAAACATATAAGATAGGCTCTTATTCAGAGTGAAGGTCCGGATTAATGTGGGCAATCTGTATGTACAGGGTGTGGGAAACATATAAGATAGGCTCTTATTCAGAGAGAAGGTCCGGATTAATGTGAGCAATCTGTATGTACAGGGTTTGGGAAACATATAAGATAGGCTCTTATTCAGGGTGAAGGTACGGATTAATGTGAGCAATCTGTATGTACAGGGTGTGGGAAACATATAAGATAGCCTCTTATTCAGGGCGAAGGTCCGCTTTAAACTCCAGTCCCAACGTATAGCACGGTGAGATCTGTCGACTCTGTATAACCTGTATGCACTGCTTGTTCCAGCGATGTAACATGTAATAAACAGTCTTTTCTGTGCAAACTGGAGTTTTTTCTGTGTATTTTATATATACCTTTGTATAAGGGGCCTGAAAAAGGAGAATTGTGATTTCTATTAATATTCGCTGCACAATAATCTCCAATATCTCTATTAGAGATCATTATGATAAATATCGCAAATACTAACAATCATATCAGCCCAGCGACCACTAATCTGATACAAACCAATGGCCGCTAAGGCTCTCCCTACACAACCAGCGAAACGTCCCAAGAAGAAATATATTATTTACCTTAAATACTTTGCAATCACAATCCACTGTGTGAGAAATTATCCACCACACACAGTAAGATGTATCTATTAAAACGGGTTCAATTACCAGCACAGTAAATAACCTGCACTAACCCAATATGTTCCTAAAGTTCCCCAGATATTATAGACAGTTGTTATATAAATGATAAAGTAAGTTACATTAGTTACAGTACAATATATGTTATAGTGTATATAGCGAGAGAGACAGATACACAGATACTTCATGGTCATTCAGGTAAGGTGTCCATCCATTCATGGACTCACTGCCTCTGCACACAGCTTCCTAATGTATCGAACAATAGGCGGAGTGGCCAGCATTCCCCGCCTCATGGGAGTGTCTGCCAAGGCCGGCCCACATCAGGTCTCTTATGAGATTAGATATATATTTCATAGAGAGTATAACTCCCACAATATGCATGTTAGCATATTGTAACCAAGAAACTCACGATCCCCATTAATTTCTTAGTTAAATGAACCCAAACACCAAATATATATTATACAGAGTCCGATACTATATGGATGAACCCAAACACCAAATATATATCATACAGAGTCTAATATTATATGGATTATCAGGCTCTGGACAATACACACATGCCATGTTTGATATCAAATGAAAGGCCTCATAGTCCTGAACAATACCCTCTCATATTACAAGAATTACAATGCTTCCCAGAAATATTATCCAATGCTCATGTGTCCAATGTATATTTGCAGTGTCTGCGTCTGGGCACCGAATTAGGAATTCAAGGATTTCTTTACAAGTACAGCTTGTTGCCAGCTAGGTGTGATAGGTGTCTATTGTCATGGTCTGTTTTCTTATAGACATGACAGGATGTGGGACCACTATTTGAATGTTAATTTGAGGGACAGCGTCCTTTTACAGGGCCCACAAATCCTAAAGGGCCCCAAAAGTCTAAATCTGAACCTGAATGCCGCAGCTGGGGTCAACTGAAGAAGAGCAGCAGAATTTTCTGGAAATTTTCCATAGACACGCAGGGACACTTTAGCCATAGCTTCCAACTTTTCAGGGTGGGAAAGAGGGATAATATTTAAATAAAGGCACGCCCCTTCATTGAGGGATGGATAGGAGATAGGGTGTAACAGTTACAACAATATAAACACTTGCACGCTGCACAGCCACACAAGGCAAGAACAACTGGGGAAGGGGGGGAGAATGTAAAAAATACAAATATATATAAAATACCAAGCAGCTGTGGTGGCACCCTGCTCAGCCAGGCACCCTGTGCACACCCCAAAGGCCGGCCCTGCTTGTTATAAGGGGACGGGGAATGATGAGCGAGATCGGGCAATCGGGGGGGGGGGGGACTGGCCACAATGCTGGAGCCCCGCAATGCCCGTATATACTTACCTTCACCTCAAGCCCGCGCTGGAAAAGGAGTTCCGCGGCCTACGGTCACGTTCTCACCCCTGGCAACAGGAAAACCCGGTGGTGTGCTCTTAGTCTGGCCCATCACCTCAGGCCCCTGAGGGTCAACTGGGCCATTGGAATGGAAGCCCCTCCTCCTCCGAGGAGCGCCCCCCTCTCTAGGCACCGCCCACAGCCACAAGTTGGCTCTTGAGTCTTAATAGGTGTTGGCCCTGATGACAGTACATGAAATAATGCTTGGGGCTGGCCATTCACAATGCTGGAGCCCCGCAATTCCCGCATATACTTACCATTATCTCGAGCCCACGCTGGAAAAGGAGTCCAACGGCCATGGTCGCGTTGTCGCCGCTGGCCACCGGAAAACCCAATGGTCTGCTCTTAGTCTGGCCCATCACCTTAGGGCCCCTGAGGGTCACCTGGGCCTCAAGCCATCCCACCACAACAAGGTGGCGACACCATCAGGATGGAAGCCCCACCTCTGAGGAGCGCCCCCCTCTCTAGGCACCGCCCACAGCCACAAGCTCCAGCTAGCCCACCTTCCACCCACCATCCTCCACCCTTCCTTTCTTCAGGAGTTCTGTGCCTGAGTCTTAATGAGCGTTGGCCCTGATTACAGCACATGAAATAAAGCTTGGGGCTGGTCATTCACAATGCTGGAGAATGCTCAGATATACTTACCTTCACCTCGAGCCCGCGCTGGATAAGGAGTCCCGCGGCCTACGGTCACGTTCTCACTGCTGGCCACCTGAAAGCCCCGTGGTGTCGCTTTTAGTCTGGCACATCACCTCAGGCCCCTGAGGGTCACCTGGGCACTCAAGCCATCCCACCACAACAAGGTGGCGACACCATTGGAATGGAAGCCCCTCCTCCTCCGAGGAGAACCCCCCCTTTCTAAGCACCACCCACAGCCACAAGCTCTAGCTAGCCCACCTTCCACCCACCATCCTCCACCCTTTCTTTTTTCAGGAGTTCTGCGCCTGAGTCTTAATGGGTGTTGGCCCTGATGACAGCATGAAATAAAGCTTGGGGCTGGCCATTCACAATGCTGGAGCCCCACCCCCCAGAATGCCCGGATATAATTACCTTCACCTCGAGCTCGCCCTGGAAAAGGAGTCCCACAGCCATGGTCGCGTTCTCGCTGCTGGCCACCTGAAAACCTCATGGTATCGCTCTTAGGGTGGCCCATCACCTCAGGCCCCTGAGGGTCACCTGGGCCTCAAGCCATCCCACCACAACAAGGTGGCGACACCATCAGGATGGAAGCCCCACCTCTGAGGAGGACGGGCCCCCCTCTCCAGGCACCGCCCACAGCCACAAGCTCCAGATAGCCCACCTTCCAGCCGCCATTCCCCACCCTTCCTTTCTTCATGAGTTTTGCGCCTGAGTCTTAAACCCCACCCAATAGTGTGGTGTGGCCCCAGTGCATAGGACATGTAAGATAGTGTGAGAGGCAGCACAAGCGTTCTCCAGTCCTCGCCCCTACAACTCCTCACCCCCAAGGACCAAAATAGGCGTGGCACTCCTTGTCCTCCGAAGCTCCGGGCTGATACTTGCCTGCGTGCACCCCAATCCTCCCTTTGAAAAAAGCGGGTGTCACATTCGGTCTGCCTAGGAGTGAGGAGAGAAGTGACCATGGCATATGGCCTGGTGGGCACTTAGCCCGGTCCCTCCTGCTCTTAGTCTGGCCCATCACCTCAGGCCTCTGAGGATCACCTGGGCCTCAAGCCATCCCACCATGACAATGTGGCGACACCATTGGGATGGAAGCCCCTCTGGCACCGCCCACCGCCACAAGCTCCAGCTAGCCTGTCCTCCGCCATTCGGTCAGCCTGGGAGTGAGGAGTGAAGTGACCATGGCATATGGCCTGATGGGCACTTAGCCCGGTCCCTCCCACCACTCTCCCTTCTGCAACGCCCCCGCCTAGCTCACAGTCACCCTTCCAGGAAGCTCGTACCCCACACGGCTGCATAGAAAATAAATACTCCGGAGGGATAGAGGAGCTTCTCTGGCAGTGCAATGGCTGCCCACGAGCTGCAGGGGGGACGAGTGGGGGCAGGGACCGTGACCTGGAGGGGGCATCGTCATATAGCGCCCTTCCTAATAGTGCGAGCTTGTGGCTGTGCACCGGCCCAGGAGGGAATGCCGATGCCTGCACCCGCCTCTTTATTTATACAGCCAATAGGCAAAGCCCACGTCATTCCTGCGTGACATCACACCCTATATAAGCAAACACTAGGCGGTGAAAACAAAGCCAAGCCATACCTAGAAGCATATAGACCTGCAAATGCCTCCGGTACCTGGCACAATGCTGTCCCGCCAGGGAAATATCAGGTCACCCTGCCCGTCCCCAGGTATCGCCGCAACCCGGCGGTACCTGGGTACCTTCTCTCTTGTAGAACCTTTTCTGTCTCCAGAATTCTGGAGTTTTTGCAGAAGGATCTAGATGAGTGTCCTCAATTAAGCACTTTAAAGGGACAGATTTCTGCCATATTCATCTTTTTTTCAGAAACCCATTGCTGAAATTCAAACAAAGATGTTTTTGCCCATAAGTAATGGGCATGATTTTCCCAAGGCAGGGATGGATTATTGATCTCCTGGGAGAGGCCTTTATTACCTTTTCATCACAGTAAGGCCCAGCCATCCTGAGGGGTAGGGAGCCGTAATCGTGCAGATAGCCTTAATAAACCGAGATATCCTATCCAAAAGGGGATGAATTTCATGGTTCATCGCCCAAGGCCATTTAATTTCACTTGAAGGGTCAGGTTGCTCATATACACCAAAGTAAGCAGCAAAAGACGGATAGGGTTGTGGCTGTGGTGCTGGTGGTGCAGGGATAGAACATGTTGCATCTTTGCCTGCTACACCTTTCTCTGGTGCGAGCAGGCGCCAGCAAATTCTCAATTTAACGTCTTTATTGTCAAGTTGTTGTCTGGGCATTCCTCATCATATGACTGGACATTGCAGACTTCGATGACGTTTATAGGCACCAGGGTCCCCGGCAGCATAAGGTGAAGATGGCCCCCCAACCTAATGGCCTCAGACACATGCTGCCCTATTTCAGGCTCCCTATTTGTCTATGCCCCATGAATACAATAGACTATATTCACACTTAGCTGCCAACTACCTCAATGGCTGAAGTGTTTTCTGGGCTGCAGCTCATTTCCTCTTGAAAAGGAATCCTTGAATATCTAATTAGGTTGGACACAAATGAGACATTCACATACACATTAGACAGCCGGGAGGCCGGGGGGTCAGAGGTAGCGAGGTAGCCAAAGGGTCAGGCAGGTTTGAGGTCAGACAAGCAAAGGTTGGTTCTGGCAGCAGACAGGGATGGTCGATCAAGCCGGGTCAGAAACTGATAATCGCTAGTAGAATCACACCCTAAGCACAAGAGACTATAACGGGCACTGAGCACTGGGCTCATTCTGTATTTATTGGGGAGCTGACCAATGGCAACCTGGGAAGGAGCATGTGTGTGGTTATTGGTGCAACTTACAACACTTGTGTGATTGGTGCAACTTTTCAGGGGCTGGTCAGTCTTGACAGCAGTGCTGACCAGCCCCTGGTTCTATCAGGTGTGGAGGACGCTGTGCTGCCTGCCACTCGCAGTGCAGCGCCTTCTAACAATGAAACTGATCGCGTGCCTGCACAGCTAGAGAGAAGTGGGGGGGGCTGCCATAGCGGCGTGCCGCGCTCCCCGTCGTCCAAGAGTGGTGGCCGCGCTCCGCTGCAGGAAGCCGGCGAGCGCCGTGCTGCCCAGCAGATGCTCGCCGTGGGCTCCTAGATACAGGTAAGCAGGGGCGGGCTGGCCATAGGGCATACTGGGCAGAATCCCGGTAGGCCGGCACATGGGAAGGCCGCAGGTGGTGGCCGATGAGCAGAGCAGTGTAACGAGTGGAGGCCGCACTGCCCGCCGCCACCGGCCCCGCTGTCACACACAGATTATCTGCCTGTAAACATTAGTGTGTGTGAGAGCAGCGGCGGGCAGAGCAGCCTCCACCCATTACACTGCTCTGCGCATCGGCCGCTGTTAGAACACTGGCTCCGCGCAGGCTCGGCATCAGCAATAACACTTACAGGACGGAGAAGCAGAGGAGCCTTCATAGCTCTGTGTCATGTGACAGAGCAGGATATCTGTGCACGCTGCTGCCCCCTAGTGACAGCCTGTCCCAGGAGCTGGAGGGCAGTGGATGCTTCACACTAGGTTCTGCCATTTGTAACTTGGCTGCAGGGAAGTGCTGCTGCTTCTGCCACAAGGTAAAGGCTTCCCTTTGTGTGTCCTCCCTCCTGGCAGCGTATTAAGGAAAGTTTAGATGTTCAACCCCCCTTTACAATACAAACAGTGTCCCATGTGCTGTCCATAGACTCGGCTGTGCAGAGCTCCATGTTGCCTGTCCCTGTGTTCTCAGGTCCTTCATACACTATATGTCTGCTAAATGGAGCCTCTCACAGCCCTGTAACAGGAGAGAGGCCGGGTGGCCAGTGTGACCAATGAGAAAACTTCTACAAAGCCACCTCACATCTGTGTCCAAATCTGATCTTCTCCTGATCTGTGTCTCCAGATCTGATCTGCTCCTGATCTGTGTCTCCAAATCTGATCTGCTCCTGATCTGTGTCTCCAAATCTGATCTGCTCCTGATCTGTGTCTCCAAATCTGATCTGCTCCTGATCTGTGTCTCCAAATCTGATCTGCACCTGATCTGTGTCCAAATCTGATCTGCTCCTGATCTGTGTCTCCAAATCTGATCTGCTCCTGATCTGTGTCTCCAAATCTGATCTGCTCCTGATCTGTGTCTCCAAATCCGATCTGCTCCTGATCTGTGTCCAAATCTGATCTGCTCCTGATCTGTGTCCAAATCTGATCTGCTCATGATCTGTGTGTCCAAATCTGATCTGCTCCTGATCTGTGTGTCCAAATCTGATCTGCTCCTGATCTGTGTGTCCAAATCTGATCTGCTCCTGATCTGTGTGTCCAAATCTGATCTGCTCCTGATCTGTGTCTCCAAATCTGACCTGCTCCTGATCTGTGTCTCCAAATCTGACCTGCTCATGATCTGTGTCTCCAAATCTGATCTGCTCCTGATCTGTGTCTCCAAATCTGATCTGCTCCTGATCTGTGTCTCCAAATCTGATCTGCTCCTGATCTGTGTCCAAATCTGATCTGCTCCTGATCTGTGTCTCCAAATCTGATCTGCTCCTGATCTGTGTCTCCAAATCTGATCTGCTCCTGATCTGTGTCTCCAAATCTGATCTGCTCCTGATCTGTGTCTCCAAATCTGATCTGCTCCTGATCTGTGTCTCCAAATCTGATCTGCTCCTGATCTGTGTCCAAATCTGATCTGCTCCTGATCTGTGTCTCCAAATCTGATCTGCTCCTGATCTGTGTCTCCAAATCTGATCTGCTCCTGATCTGTGTCTCCAAATTTTATCTGTGTCTCCAAAACTGATCTGCTTGTGATCTGTGTCCAAATCTGATCTGCTCCTGATCTGTGTCTCCAAATCTGATCTGCTCCTGATCTGTGTCTCCAAATCTGATCTGCTCCTGATCTGTGTCTCCAAATCTGATCTGCTCCTGATCTGTGTCTCCAAATCTGATCTGCTCCTGATCTGTGTCTCCAAATCTGATCTGCACCTGATCTGTGTCTCCAAATCTGATCTGCTCCTGATCTGTGTCTCCAAATTTGATCTGCTCCTGATCTGTGTCTCCAAATCTGATCTGCTCCTGATCTGTGTCTCCAAATCTGATCTGCTCCTGATCTGTGTCTCCAAATCTGATCTGCTCCTGATCTGTGTCTCCAAATCTGATCTGCTCCTGATCTGTGTCCAAATCTGATCTGCTCCTGATCTGTGTCTCCAAATCTGATCTGCTCCTGATCTGTGTCTCCAAATCTGATCTGCTCCTGATCTGTGTCTCCAAATTTTATCTGTGTCTCCAAAACTGATCTGCTTGTGATCTGTGTCCAAATCTGATCTGCTCCTGATCTGTGTCTCCAAATCTGATCTGCTCCTGATCTGTGTCTCCAAATCTGATCTGCTCCTGATCTGTGTCTCCAAATCTGATCTGCACCTGATCTGTGTCTCCAAATCTGATCTGCTCCTGATCTGTGTCTCCAAATTTGATCTGTGTCTCCAAATCTGATCTGCTCCTGATCTGTGTCTCCAAATCTGACCTTCTCCTGATCTGTGTCTCCAAATCTGATCTGCTCCTGATCTGTGTCCAAATCTGATCTGCTCCTGATCTGTGTCTCCAAATCTGATCTGCTCCTGATCTGTGTCTCCAAATCTGATCTGCTCCTGATCTGTGTCTCCAAATCTGATCTGCTCCTGATCTGTGTCCAAATCTGATCTGCTCCTGATCTGTGTCCAAATCTGATCTGCTCCTGATCTGTGTCCAAATCTGATCTGCTCCTGATCTGTGTCTCCATATCTGATCTGCTCCTGATCTGTCTGTCCAAATCTGATCTGCTCCTGATCTGTGTCCAAATTTGATCTGCTCCTGATCTGTGTCCAAATTTGATCTGCTCCTGATCTGTGTCTCCAAATCTGATCTGCTCCTGATCTGTGTCTTCAAATCTGATCTGCACCTGATCTGTGTCTCCAAATCTGATCTGCTCCTGATCTGTGTCTCCAAATCTGATCTGCTCCTGATCTGTGTCCAAATCTGATCTGCTCCTGATCTGTGTCTCCAAAGCTGATCTGCTCCTGATCTGTGTGTCCAAATCTGATCTGCTCCTGATCTGTGTCTCCAAATCTGATCTGCTCCTGATCTGTGTCCAAATTTGATCTGCTCCTGATCTGTGTCTCCAAATCTGACCTTCTCCTGATCTGTGTCTCCAAATCTGATCTGCTCCTGATCTGTGTCTCCAAATCTGATCTGCTCCTGATCTGTGTCTCCAAATCTGATCTGCTCCTGATCTGTGTCCAAATCTGATCTGCTCCTGATCTGTGTCTCCAAATCTGATCTGCTCCTGATCTGTGTCTCCAAATCTGATCTGCTCCTGATCTGTGTCAAAATCTGATCTGCTCCTGATCTGTGTCCAAATCTGATCTGCTCCTGATCTGTGTCCAAATCTGATCTGCTCCTGATCTGTGTCTCCAGATCTGATCTGCTCCTGATCTGTGTCTCCAAATCTGATCTGCTCCTGATCTGTGTCTCCAAATCTGATCTGCTCATGATCTGTGTCCAAATCTGATCTGCTCCTGATCTGTGTCTCCAAATCTGATCTGCTCCGGATCTGTGTCTCCAAATCTGATCTGCTCCTGATCTGTGTGTCCAAATCTGATCTGCTCCTGATCTGTGTCTCCAAATCCGATCTGCTCCTGATCTGTGTCTCCAAATATGATCTGTGTCTCCAAATCTGATCTGCTCCTGATCTGTGTCCAAATCTGATATGCTCCTGATCTGTGTCTCCAAATCTGATCTGCTCCTGATCTGTGTCTCCAAATCTGATCTGCTCCTGATCTGTGTCCAAATCTGATCTGTTCCTGATCTGTGTCTCCAAATCTGGTCTGCTCCTGATCTGTGTCCAAATCTGATCTGCTCCTGATCTGTGTCTCCAAATCTGATCTGCTCCTGATCTGTGTCTCCAAATCTGATCTGCTCCTGATCTGTGTCCAAATCTGATCTGTTCCTGATCTGTGTCTCCAAATCTGATCTGCTCCTGATCTGTGTCCAAATCTGATCTGCTCCTGATCTGTGTCCAAATCTGATCTGTTCCTGATCTTTGTCTCCAAATCTGATCTGTTCCTGATCTGTGTCTCCAAATCTGATCTGCTCCTGATCTGTGTCCAAATCTGATCTGCTCCTGATCTGTGTCTCCAAATCTGATCTGCTCCCGATCTGTGTCTCCAAATCTGATCTGCTCCCGATCTGTGTCTCCAAATCTGATCTGCTCCCGATCTGTGTCTCCAAATCTGATCTGCTCCCGATCTGTGTCTCCAAATCTGATCTGTGTCCAAATCTGGTCTGTTTCTGATCTGTGTCCAAATCTGATCTGCTCCTGATCTGTGTCCAAATCTTATCTGCTCCTGATCTGTGTCCAAATCTGATCTGCACCTGATCTGTGTCTCCAAATCTGATCTGCTCCTGATCTGTGTCTCCAAATCTGATATGCTCCTGATCTGTGTGTCCAAATCTGATCTGCTCCTGATCTGTGTCTCCAAATCTGATCTGCTCCTGATCTGTGTCTCCAAATCTGATATGCTCCTGATCTGTGTCTCCAAATCTGATCTGCTCCTGATCTGTGTCTCCAAATCTGATCTGCTCCTGATCTGTGTCCAAATCTGATCTGTTCCTGATCTGTGTCTCCAAATCTGGTCTGCTCCTGATCTGTGTCCAAATCTGATCTGCTCCTGATCTGTGTCTCCAAATCTGATCTGCTCCTGATCTGTGTCTCCAAATCTGATCTGCTCCTGATCTGTGTCCAAATCTGATCTGTTCCTGATCTGTGTCTCCAAATCTGATCTGCTCCTGATCTGTGTCCAAATCTGATCTGCTCCTGATCTGTGTCCAAATCTGATCTGTTCCTGATCTTTGTCTCCAAATCTGATCTGTTCCTGATCTGTGTCTCCAAATCTGATCTGCTCCTGATCTGTGTCCAAATCTGATCTGCTCCTGATCTGTGTCTCCAAATCTGATCTGCTCCTGATCTGTGTTTCCAAATCTGATCTGCTCCCGATCTGTGTCTCCAAATCTGATCTGCTCCCGATCTGTGTCTCCAAATCTGATCTGCTCCCGATCTGTGTCTCCAAATCTGATCTGCTCCCGATCTGTGTCTCCAAATCTGATCTGTGTCCAAATCTGGTCTGTTCCTGATCTGTGTCCAAATCTGATCTGCTCCTGATCTGTGTCCAAATCTTATCTGCTCCTGATCTGTGTCCAAATCTGATCTGCTCCTGATCTGTGTCTCCAAATCTGATCTGCTCCTGATCTGTGTCTCCAAATATGATCTGCTCCTGATCTGTGTCTCCAAATATGATCTGCTCCTGATCTGTGTCCAAATCTGATCTGCTCCTGATCTGTGTCCAAATCTGATCTGCTCCTGATCTGTGTCTCCAAATCTGATCTGCTCCTGATCTGTGTCTCCAAATCCAATCTGCTCCTGATCTGTGTCTCCCCAAATCTGATCTGCTCCTGATCTGTGTCCAAATCTGATCTGCTCCTGATCTGTGTCCAAATCTGATCTGCTCCTGATCTGTGTCTCCAAATCTGATCTGCTCCTGATCTGTGTCTCCAATTCTGATCTGCTCCTGATCTGTGTCTCCAAATCTGATCTGTTCCTGATCTGTGTCCAAATCTGATCTGCTCCTGATCTGTGTCCAAATCTGATCTGCTCCTGATCTGTGTCCAAATCTGATCTGTTCCTGATCTTTGTCTCCAAATCTGATCTGTTCCTGATCTGTGTCTCCAAATCTGATCTGCTCCTGATCTGTGTCCAAATCTGATCTGCTCCTGATCTGTGTCTCCAAATCTGATCTGCTCCTGATCTGTGTTTCCAAATCTGATCTGCTCCCGATCTGTGTCTCCAAATCTGATCTGCTCCCGATCTGTGTCTCCAAATCTGATCTGCTCCCGATCTGTGTCTCCAAATCTGATCTGCTCCCGATCTGTGTCTCCAAATCTGATCTGTGTCCAAATCTGGTCTGTTCCTGATCTGTGTCCAAATCTGATCTGCTCCTGATCTGTGTCCAAATCTTATCTGCTCCTGATCTGTGTCCAAATCTGATCTGCTCCTGATCTGTGTCTCCAAATCTGATCTGCTCCTGATCTGTGTCCAAATCTGATATGCTCCTGATCTGTGTCTCCAAATCTGATCTGCTCCTGATCTGTGTCTCCAAATCCGATCTGCTCCTGATCTGTGTCCAAATCTGATCTGCTCCTGATCTGTGTCTCCAAATCTGATCTGCTCCTGATCTGTGTCTCCAAATCCGATCTGCTCCTGATCTGTGTCCAAATCTGATCTGTTCCTGATCTGTGTCTCCAAATCTGGTCTGCTCCTGATCTGTGTCCAAATCTGATCTGCTCCTGATCTGTGTCTCCAAATCTGATCTGCTCCTGATCTGTGTCTCCAAATCTGATCTGCTCCTGATCTGTGTCCAAATCTGATCTGTTCCTGATCTGTGTCTCCAAATCTGATCTGCTCCTGATCTGTGTCCAAATCTGATCTGCTCCTGATCTGTGTCCAAATCTGATCTGTTCCTGATCTTTGTCTCCAAATCTGATCTGTTCCTGATCTGTGTCTCCAAATCTGATCTGCTCCTGATCTGTGTCCAAATCTGATCTGCTCCTGATCTGTGTCTCCAAATCTGATCTGCTCCCGATCTGTGTTTCCAAATCTGATCTGCTCCCGATCTGTGTCTCCAAATCTGATCTGCTCCCGATCTGTGTCTCCAAATCTGATCTGCTCCCGATCTGTGTCTCCAAATCTGATCTGCTCCCGATCTGTGTCTCCAAATCTGATCTGTGTCCAAATCTGGTCTGTTCCTGATCTGTGTCCAAATCTGATCTGCTCCTGATCTGTGTCCAAATCTTATCTGCTCCTGATCTGTGTCCAAATCTGATCTGCTCCTGATCTGTGTCTCCAAATCTGATCTGCTCCTGATCTGTGTCTCCAAATATGATCTGCTCCTGATCTGTGTCTCCAAATCTGATCTGCTCCTGATCTGTGTCCAAATCTGATCTGCTCCTGATCTGTGTCCAAATCTGATCTGCTCCTGATCTGTGTCTCCAAATCTGATCTGCTCCTGATCTGTGTCTCCAAATCCGATCTGCTCCTGATCTGTGTCTCCCCAAATCTGATCTGCTCCTGATCTGTGTCCAAATCTGATCTGCTCCTGATCTGTGTCCAAATCTGATCTGCTCCTGATCTGTGTCTCCAAATCTGATCTGCTCCTGATCTGTGTCTCCAATTCTGATCTGCTCCTGATCTGTGTCTCCAAATCTGATCTGTTCCTGATCTGTGTCCAAATCTGATCTGCTCCTGATCTGTGTCCAAATCTGATCTGCTCCTGATCTGTGTCCAAATCTGATCTGCTCTGGATCTGTGTCTCCAAATCTGATCTGCTCCGGATCTGTGTCTCCAAATCTGATCTGCTCCTGATCTGTGTCTCCAAATCTGATCTGCTCCTGATCTGTGTCTCCAAATCCGATCTGCTCCTGATCTGTGTCTCCAAATATGATCTGTGTCTCCAAATCTGATCTGTGTCTCCAAATCTGATCTGCTCCTGATCTGTGTCCAAATCTGATATGCTCCTGATCTGTGTCTCCAAATCTGATCTGCTCCTGATCTGTGTCTCCAAATCTGATCTGCTCCTGATCTGTGTCCAAATCTGATCTGTTCCTGATCTGTGTCTCCAAATCTGGTCTGCTCCTGATCTGTGTCCAAATCTGATCTGCTCCTGATCTGTGTCTCCAAATCTGATCTGCTCCTGATCTGTGTCTCCAAATCTGATCTGCTCCTGATCTGTGTCCAAATCTGATCTGTTGCTGATCTGTGTCTCCAAATCTGATCTGCTCCTGATCTGTGTCTCCAAATCTGATCTGCTCCTGATCTGTGTCCAAATCTGATCTGTTCCTGATCTGTGTCTCCAAATCTGATCTGCTCCTGATCTGTGTCCAAATCTGATCTGCTCCTGATCTGTGTCTCCAAATCTGATCTGTTCCTGATCTGTGTCTCCAAATCTGATCTGTTCCTGATCTTTGTCTCCAAATCTGATCTGTTCCTGATCTGTGTCTCCAAATCCGATCTGCTCCTGATCTGTGTCCAAATCTGATCTGCTCCTGATCTGTGTCTCCAAATATGATCTGCTCCTGATCTGTGTCCAAATCTGATCTGCTCCTGATCTGTGTCCAAATCTGATCTGCTCCTGATCTGTGTCTCCAAATCTGATCTGCTCCTGATCTGTGTCTCCAAATCCGATCTGCTCCTGATCTGTGTCTCCCCAAATCGGATCTGCTCCTGATCTGTGTCCAAATCTGATCTGCTCCTGATCTGTGTCCAAATCTGATCTGCTCCTGATCTGTGTCTCCAAATCTGATCTGCTCCTGATCTGTGTCTCCAATTCTGATCTGCTCCTGATCTGTGTCTCCAAATCTGATCTGTTCCTGATCTGTGTCCAAATCTAATCTGCTCCTGATCTGTGTCCAAATCTGATCTGCTCCTGATCTGTGTCCAAATCTGATCTTCTCCGGATCTGTGTCTCCAAATCTGATCTGCTCCTGATCTGTGTCTCCAAATCTGATCTGCTCCTGATCTGTGTCTCCAAATCCGATCTGCTCCTGATCTGTGTCTCCAAATATGATCTGTGTCTCCAAATCTGATCTGCTCCTGATCTGTGTCCAAATCTGATATGCTCCTGATCTGTGTCTCCAAATCTGATCTGCTCCTGATCTGTGTGTCCAAATCTGATCTGCTCCTGATCTGTGTCCAAATCTGATCTGTTCCTGATCTGTGTCTCCAAATCTGATCTGCTCCTGATCTGTGTCCAAATCTGATATGCTCCTGATCTGTGTCTCCAAATCTGATCTGCTCCTGATCTGTGTGTCCAAATCTGATCTGCTCCTGATCTGTGTCCAAATCTGATCTGCTCCTGATCTGTGTGTCCAAATCTGATCTGCTCCTGATCTGTGTCCAAATCTGATCTGCTCCTGATCTGTGTCCAAATCTGATCTGCTCCTGATCTGTGTCCAAATCTGATCTGTTCCTGATCTGTGTCTCCAAATCTGGTCTGCTCCTGATCTGTGTCCAAATCTGATCTGCTCCTGATCTGTGTCTCCAAATCTGATCTGCTCCTGATCTGTGTCCAAATCTGATCTGCTCCTGATCTGTGTCCAAATCTGATCTGTTCCTGATCTGTGTCTCCAAATCTGATCTGCTCCTGATCTGTGTCCAAATCTGATCTGCTCCTGATCTGTGTCCAAATCTGATCTGTTCCTGATCTGTGTCTCCAAATCTGATCTGCTCCTGATCTGTGTCCAAATCTGATCTGCTCCTGATCTGTGTCTCCAAATCTGATCTGCGTTTCCAAATCTGATCTGCTCCCGATCTGTGTCTCCAAATCTGATCTGCTCCCGATCTGTGTCTCCAAATCTGATCTGCTCCCGATCTGTGTCTCCAAATCTGATCTGCTCCCGATCTGTGTCTCCAAATCTGATCTGCTCCCGATCTGTGTCCAAATCTGATCTGTTCCTGATCTGTGTCCAAATCTGATCTGCTCCTGATCTGTGTCCAAATCTTATCTGCTCCTGATCTGTGTCCAAATCTGATCTGCTCCTGATCTGTGTCTCCAAATCTGATCTGCTCCTGATCTGTGTCTCCAAATCTGATCTGCTCCCGATCTGTGTCTCCAAATCTGATCTGCTCCCGATCTGTGTCTCCAAATCTGATCTGTTCCTGATCTGTGTCCAAATCTGATCTGCTCCTGATCTGTGTCCAAATCTTATCTGCTCCTGATCTGTGTCCAAATCTGATCTGCTCCTGATCTGTGTCTCCAAATCTGCTCTGCTCCTGATCTGTGTCTCCAAATATGATCTGCTCCTGATCTGTGTCCAAATCTGATCTGCTCCTGATCTGTGTCCAAATCTGATCTGCTCCTGATCTGTGTCTCCAAATCTGATCTGCTCCTGATCTGTGTCTCCAAATCCGATCTGCTCCTGATCTGTGTCTCCCCAAATCTGATCTGCTCCTGATCTGTGTCCAAATCTGATCTGCTCCTGATCTGTGTCCAAATCTGATCTGCTCCTGATCTGTGTCTCCAAATCTGATCTGCTCCTGATCTGTGTCTCCAATTCTGATCTGCTCCTGATCTGTGTCTCCAAATCTGATCTGTTCCTGATCTGTGTCCAAATCTGATCTGCTCCTGATCTGTGTCCAAATCTGATCTGCTCCTGATCTGTGTCCAAATCTGATCTGCTCCTGATCTGTGTCTCCAAATCTGATCTGCTCCCGATCTGTGTCTCCAAATCTGATCTGCTCCTGATCTGTGTCTCCAATTCTGATCTGCTCCTGATCTGTGTCTCCAAATCTGATCTGCTCCTGATCTGTGTCTCCAGATCTGATCTGCTCCTGATCTGTGTCTCCAAATCTGATCTGTTCCTGATCTGTGTCCATATCTGATCTGTGCCCGAATCCACTCTGCCACCAACTGATCTATATACTAAACTAAATAGTGCTGCTAACTGTCCTGTGCCCCAGCTTTATCCACTACTGACTTATCTGTGCCCAAATTTATACCTTCTAACCTTTTGGTGTGGGAAATAGGGACAGTTGTTAAATTAAGCCTGTAAAGTGGGATGCCCCTCTCAGCCTGTAAAGTGGGATGCCCCTTTTTAGTCCCAGTCCGCCCCTGCAGGTAAGTCTCTTACAACATGCTGCTCTACTTCAGGCTCCCTAGCCGCCACCAATACCGTACAGTGGGGGGAAATCATTTGGGTAAAATGACAAGAATTTGGGGGAAAAGCTGGATGTGATGAGGGTGTGTCAGAACCCGAAGTCTAAATTAGGAGACTTCATGGTATTTCGGTGTAGTAATGTCACAGAATCTATGTGGGTGCTTGTCTTCAGACATCGTTTAATACTACGTGGAAGTTAGGGATGACAGCGAGGCTCATTGGAATGCCAGGAGGGGATGCCCGGAGAAGGAGAGAGAACAGGAGGAGACCCTGTTAAAGGATAAAATTACAGATGTGATTATGCCATATGTCTATGCTTCATGAATACAATAGACGATATTCACACAATTCATTAGCTGAGGTGTTTTCTGGGTTGCAGCTCATTTCCTCTTAAAAAGGAATCCTTGAATATCTAATTAGGTTGGACACAAATGAGACATTCAAATACAAATTAGACACAGACATTGGATATTATTTGTGGAGAGCGACGTAACTCCCGAAATATGACAGGTATGACTATATTAATGAGACTTATTCAGAATTATAAGACCTTTCATTTCATATCAAACATGACATATATGTATTGGCCAGAGCCTGATAATCCGCATAGTATCAGACTCTGTATGACATGTAATTGATGTTTGGTTTCATTTAAGTAATAAATTAATGGGAATCATGAATTGAGAGGTGCCAGAAATAAAAGAAACTGTGTTTTTCTGTTGGACAGTGACCAACAAGAACGTGCTGGAGAGTGAAGGTGTGTAATAAAGAAGGGATGCCCTGAAGTCTCATAGACTCCAGGGTGGGTTTTGGTCCACTTTAATAACACAAAATTGGCATGACAGCATTTCTTGAAAGATCTCCTAGATGGAAAGAGCATCATCACACTAAAAATAAATAAATAAAAGAAATAAACAAATAATATACATTGTTATTTTTAGTGTAATGTGTATATATAGCGCCATCTTCATCCATAGCACTGTACAAAGTAGTATTTACAAACAGGGTAAAATATACAGTATATAGGCTACAAACAAGACGCTACAAAATTAATGCTATGGGGACAGGGTACAATAGGAGACCCCTGCCCTTAGGAGCTTACAGTCTAAAGGATAGGTGGTGGAGACAAAGAGGTATTGAGTTTGGCAGGCTGTGAAGCTTATGAGGGTGCCTTAAAGAGGAACATTGGAGGCCCTGGAGTCTAAAAGGCCTCCCGAGTTCCAGTCCATGGGGCATCCCGAATTGGCCTTCGTTCGTATGCGGGAGCAGAGGCCGCATGCCCGCTATCCCTTTATCAGGACGCGTACCCACCCGAGGCATTTGTGAATGGCCGGCACGGCACACTCCCTGTTAGAGGTAGTGGGGGGGGTGCACCAGTACGGCCAGATTAGACAAGCTCCTGGACGAAGGGGCTCGAGCAGACCTAAGCATACTAATTGGATGAGTGGCCGCACAAGCGTTGTAGGACTGGGAGGAGGTGAGTTTGCTCGGGTGGCCCGGGGGTTTCACACAGTGGGGCATCCCCGATCGGGGTGCCCCAGGGGCAAGGACCAAAATCCAGGATAATCATGGTCCATTTTAAGACAGAACAATCCCTTTAACCAAATGTAACATAAGGGGAGAGTCAACACATCGTCATATGAATGAAGTAAGAAGCTCGGCTGTGCACAGAGAGTGCCAGGCACTGCCTTGTTGTATTTCCTTATGTGCGAGGTGGCTAGAGTGAATGTGCGGATCCCACGGCAGACACCATGTAGACCTGGGGGGTTTAACACAGGGGGCCATCCCCGATCAGGGTGCCCGGGGGCAAGGACCAAAACCCAGGATAGTCATGGTCCATTTTAAGACAGGACAATCCATTTAACCAAATGTAACATAAGGGGAGAGTCAACACATCGTCATATGAATGAAGAAAGAAGCTCGGCTGTGTGCAGAGAGTGCCGGGCACTGCCTCGGTGTATTTCCTTATATGCGGGGTGGCTCGGATGAATGTGCGGATCCCACGGTGCACACCTTGTAGTCCGCTGCTGCTGTTGAAGATTTCTGGGACTGTCCTTTAAATGAGAATCGGCCAGCCAGTTTTGCGCGGCGTACTAAGAAGGTTATTAATTTTCTGCATTATTCTCTGCTTGCGCTCGTGGTCTAAGCTAAACTTATTACGCACCTCTCTCATGATGGCGTCGCGCACATTGACAGGAATGGCGTCTTTACCGCCATAACCGTCAAAATTAGTTTTTCTCGCCCATGTTATATACGTCTTAAATGTTACAAAGTGTCTGAATAACAAGACAGCGTACTTGTCCGGCTTATTCTCGTGTTCCTCCAACATCTTTCCTATAACTTCCTCGGTCAGGGGCCTCAGCTGTATATCGGGCAGCGGCTCTCCTCTGGGAGCGAGGGTGCGTCTCTTCTTTTGAGGTCCGGCAGTCGGCGGGCTGTTCGATGTTCTCCGGACAGCCTCTGTATCTAGAATTCTCCTGGGACCAGAAGGCGAGTTACTGTGCTGCGAAACATCTTTTTCCCTCTGGGGAGTCCGAGGTGACTTACTGTATATAGAGGCCGGGCTATTTTCTTTTCCAATATGTCGACGACTTGTGGGAGTCAACCATCCACTGTTGTCTTGATGTTTTGGTTGTTGTTGTGTAGGAGTGGACAATCTGGATTGATATATTTCTCGGTTCACTTTAAAGACAAAGAAAGTAAATAATCAGTAAGAATTTGAGGGGCTATTAAGAGATTATATACACGAATATGTAACTATCCATAATATTATAATTGACAATCAGCACGGTTTTACTAAGGGCAGAAGCTACCAGACTAACCTGATTGGCTTCTATGAGGAGGTGAGTAGAAGCCTAGACAGAGGAGTGGCTGTCGATAGGGGGTCTCTGAATGGTGCAGTGTGACACTGTCCCCCATAGACGCTTTTTGGGGAAATTGAGATCTTCAGGATTAGAAAATACAGTTTGTGAGTGGATTGAAAACTGGCTGAAGGATCATGTGCAGAGAGTTGTGGTTAATGATCCCTACTATGAATGGTCCCCGGGTGTAAGTGGTGTACCCCAGGGTTCAGTGCTGCGTCCCACTATTATTCAACTTGTTTATAAATGACATAGAAGATGGGATTAGAAGCACTGTCTCTATTTTTGCAGATGACACACAGATATGTAGCACAGTGCAGTCTATGGAAGATGGTCACAAGCTTCAGGCTGACTTGGACACATTGAGTGTCTGGGCTCCACTTGGCAACGTTCAATGTGGAGAAATGTAAAGTCCTGCACTTGGGGTCTAATAACCTGAAGGCCACATATATCCTCAGGGGAGTAAAACTGGGAGAGTCACTAGATGAGAAGGATCTGGGGGTACTGGTAGATCACAGGCTAAATAGCAGCATGTAATGCCAAGCAGCTGCTTCCAAGGCCGCCAATATATTATCATGCATTAATAGAGGCCTGGAATCACGGGATAGGTGAGTAATTTTGCCTCTTTACAAGGCACCAGTGCGCCCTCACCTGGAATATGCCGTCCAGTTCTGGGCACCCATTCATAGAAAGGACGCTCTGACTATGGAAAGGGAGCAGAGGAGACACCAAACTAATGAGAGGAATGAAGGATCTTAGTTATGAGGAAAGATTACGGGAATTAAATCTGTTTAGTCTTGAGAGGAGACGGCTGAGGGGGAACATGATTAACTTGTATAAATATATAAATGTCCCATACAAAAAATATGGGGAAATGCTATTTCAGGTAAAATCCTCTCTAACAACAAGGGGGCACTGCCTTCCACTGGAAAAAAAAAGAAATTTAGACTCGGGAGGTGACAATCGTTTTTTACCATAAGAACTATAAATCTATGGAATAGTCTCCCACAGAAGCTTGTTACAGCATCAACCGCTGACAGCTTCAAAAAAGGATTAGATGCTTATTTAGAAGAAAATAACATTAACAGTTACTATTAGCTGTTATCAGTAAACAAAAATCAAATAAATGCCTTCCACCTATAAAATAGGGACACCGCTGGGGATGCTCCTGCTTGCGCTCCCTATCAGAGCACATCAGAGCTGCTTGCCAAATGACATAGTCACGGCAAATGGCTCTGATTGGACGAGAGCCCGTGCATGCACTGTTAGACCAGGAAGAAGTACGTTTTTCCGGGAGCCTTCTGGGGGGTTTCACACAATCGAAATTCTGGATGACCCCAGGGCATTGAACATAACTTAGACAAGTGAAAATCCCAGGTTTTGTTCCGCCTGAAGAGTGTTATCACTAAGGGCGCTTCAGAGCCGATTTGCAGTTCCCTTAGTCTTGGACCTACTGTGGCTCGAGATTCATATTCCCCAAATCGAGGCCCCGGGGGGGAGGGGGTCTGGACCTTTTTCTGTGTGGTTCTGCGCTGTCCTTAGAAAGCAATGACTGACCTACTGTAGGACTGGGTACAGGAGGATGAGAAGGAGACTAAGGGGGCAGGGATAGAATGTGTGTGTGCTGGGGCTATAGCATTGGGGGCTGGGGTTCCTTGGCTTGTGGGTACAGTGGGGCTGGGTACAGGGGGCTGAGAGGGAGACTAAGGGGGCAGGGATTGAATGTGGGTGCTGGGGCTATAGCATTGGGGGCTGGGGTACCTTGGCTTGTGGGTACAGTGGGGCTGGGTACAGGGGGCTGAGAGGAAGACTAAGGGGGCAGGGATTGAATGTGGGTGTTAAAAGCAGCAGCCCAACTGGCCCCAATGCCGAGCGGCCCACCGGGCATTGTCCTGGGCCTCCCTATGGCCAGTTGGCCCCTGATAGATGGGATACCTTCCCCACATGCAGAAAAGGCACCCGATGCCCTTGTACCACATATGCAGTTCCACTGCCCCTTTAATAGGTTGTAATGAAAAAATCCAGGGCCTGGGTTACAAACGAGGGTCTGGATGTCAGCTTCAGCAGCTCACCAAGTTGAATCCTCTGTGTGAGGGAACGCGTATCACGTGGGCTCTGGGATCACACGACACGCTTACCTAAATCACAGTCTGTTTAATCAGGCCAGCAAGCTACAAGGTGGTCAAGGGCATGAACAAGCTTATTTTGGTTAAGGCACAAAGACGGCTCAAGTTAAGTATATATTTTAATGTGAAAATCGCACTCTAGAAAGTTATTACAAGCATATTGTGGAAATATTACACATGTAGGCAAGGCCAGATTATGAGGAGCACGCGCCCCAGGGCCTCCTCCACTTGCCCTGCACCTACCTTTGGGTTATGGTTTGGTCCAGGAGGTTTTTTGGTCTTTGGTCTGACAGGCCGCTGGGCCGGCAACAAAGCTATGGACGGCAGTGGGGGTGCCTTGGCAGCCAAAGCCACCACAGGGCAGGACGCAAAGTCTACAGCAGCAAAGCCGCCGCCAGCAACGCTACAGTGATGGGTGCAGAGCTGTCACTGCACATAAGCCACCAAACACAGCCGCTGACAGCTCAATGCAGGGAACTGTTTTCTGCTGGAGCAGCCGGGCGTCTACACAACCCCCCACCCAGAATGGCAAAGCAGGAGTCCCCGAGCAGCACGCACCCGCACAAGGGGGGCACAAGGGACTCGATCTGACGTTACAGTAAGTAGGCGGGTGCCAGACAACCACCAATCAGTTACTTGTCTGGACTATTATTTTATACTGTATCTGGGGCCTCCAGCAGATTTTGTGCCCAGGGGCCTCCACCACACTTCATCCGACCCTTGTGCTATCCACCATGTTAGGTTATATTCACATATTGCATTCATGTCCCAGTAAAGCCAGTTCCCGTTACACCACTAATGTCTATGCAGATTGGACCCCGCCTGCTGCTCCCAGCACCAGCGGCGAGGTTTGAAGCTCTCACCTGATTTCAGCGCTGATCTTGGTGTTGTCTCCACCAATGTCATCTTGAACTTCGGAAAATCTTAAGGAGAAACACGTGTTAGTGCGCTCACTACATTTTTCAGCTAAGAAACATATTAAAGCAGACCAAAACCCCAGACTATCCTGGGTTTTGGTCCTTGCCTCCGTGCCACCCTGATCGGGGATGCCCCGCTGTGTGAAACCCACCAGGTCGCCAGATCTGACTTACCCTTCCCTGGTGAGCGGCTCCGAGTGCGGTGATTGGACGAGTGGTCACACATGTGCGGTAGGACTGGGATGAGGTGAGTTAATGCGCAATCTCTGGGGAGTTTCACACAGCGGGACAGCCCCGATCGGGGTGCCCCAGGGGTGTGGGCCAAAACCCAGGATAGTCAAAATCCTGGGTTTTGGTCCACTTTAAAGCTCTAGATTGGGAATTCTGCATAAGAGTCTTGTCTGTCACCTTCCATCAGCTTGTTCCGGAGTTCCATGCTGACCTGCCGCTGATTAATCTCTTCCAGGACCCTGACGGTTACCATCGGCCCGTTGTTGGTGGTGTAATGATTAATGATGAGATCCACCACCTCCTCCGCGTCCGCATTCTCCAGGCGGCTGCGGCCGATCGGTTTGAAATCTTTCCATTTAATCTCACAGAGTTTCCTCTTAAAGGAGCCCAGGGATTTATCGTCGATGTTTTGCAGAGCGTTCCGCAAAATATCTTTTATTCTTCCGGGCATTTTCGATAACGGCGCCTGGAAACGACATTTTATAATGTAATTAATGATTAATTATTGGTATGATTGAACTGATAGAGATTGTGCACAATCGTGCTAATAAATAGCAATTGTCAATGAAACATGCGCAAGAGATAATAAAACTAGTATCAACAAATGGTTAATATTCTAGAAGAATAATGATTTATTATTAATTATTCCACAGACAAAAAGGACTGCACTGCAAATAATACCCTCTAACAGGTGCTAAACCCTAGGACCACTATTACAAAGTCTCTACACCACTCGATGGGATTCCAGGGCTACCCCACCTCTATGTCCTAATGCATGAGGCTGCACACTGATATTAAAAGTCAATTCATTTATTATTCCAAAAAGTTCATGCAGTACACATAGAAATTCACATATAACACATACTTGACATCACATAACATTACATCATAAAATCAACACTCTAAAAACCAACAAAGTGGGGAGGATCTCACAGGGCTTCACTTAGTTTAGATACACTTTAATGGTCCTGACACCAAGATCAATTGTGTATAAATGTTATGGCATATAGCCTATATAGAAAGCATGCATATATAGGCGTTCAACAAAGTAAAGCGCAAGTGCTTATTGAGTATTTAATCTCCTCTGAATAAAATAATATATTAACTACTATCATAAACAAAAAACAACAAAGTGCCTGAACTGCATGCAGTGCATAAAATAAACTACTCTCACATGTGCTCTCTAATTGCCATGCAAAGTGATCCGTGCTCAAAGTGCTGAAAGTGCAAAATAGCTAAATAGCTACTGATCCTATATGCCTTTGTTCAGCGCCATATATGCATGTCATTCAACATTATTATAAACATCCATTGTCTCAACAAAAATAATATCGCGCCCTTATCGTCCTCCCCACTTACCTCACCTACGCGCTGCGTGGTTAACAACCACTTCTCCTTGGTGCCTGAATGCTGACTGCATAAATCTTCCTTATGTAGCTATCCCAATTATGCGGGCCAGATATAAATGCCTACACCTGTGTTTCCTCCTACTATTATTATTAATAATAATGATTTATTATTGGTATGATCAAACCAATAGAGATCGTGCACAATCGCGTTAGTAAATTATGGCAATTGTCAATGAAACATGCACAAGAGCTAAAAACACCTGTGTCAACAAATGGTTAATATTCTAAAAGAAAAGGGAGCCATAGAATAATCTATGGTTATGCTCAGCGCAAGTGTTGGATGAAGGTGGTGCTGTGGATATTGCTTATCTGGATTTTAACAAAGCCTTTGACACTGTACCACATAAAGATCATAGATAAGTTATTGAAGGTAGGACTCAATCCCTGGATAGTTCAGTGGATTCCCAGTTGGCTGTGGGATCGGTATCAGAGCGTTGTTGTTAATGGAGTTCAATCTGAACAAAGGCGAGTTACAAGTGGTGTGCCGCAAGGCTCTGTCTCTGTCTGTCTGTCATTTCCTATAGACTTACCTTGCATTTCCTTCCATAGAATCATAGAAGGGTGACGGCAGAAGGAGACCATACGGTCCATCTAGTCTACCCTTATGTGTATACTGTATGTTCTCTGTATCTTATGTGTATACTGTATGTTCTCTTTATCTTATGTGTATACTGTATGTTCTCTGTATCTTATGTGTATACTGTATGGTCTCTTTATCTTATGTATATACTGTATGTTCTCTTTATCTTATGTGTATACTGTATGTTCTCTGTATCTTATGTGTATACTGTATGGTCTCTTTATCTTATGTATATACTGTATGTTCTCTTTATCTTATGTGTATACTGTATGTTTGTTCTGTATCTTATGTGTATACTGTATGGTCTCTGTATCTTATGTGTATACTGTATGTTCTCTTTATCTTATGTGTATACTGTATGTTCTCTTTATCTTATGTGTATACTGTATGTTCTCTGTATCTTATGTGTATACTGTATGTTCTCTTTATCTTATGTATATACTGTATGTTTGTTCTGTATCTTATGTGTATACTGTATGTGCTCTGTATCTTATGTATATACTGTATGGTCTCTGTATCTTATGTATATACTGTATGTTCTCTGTATCTTATGTATATACTGTATGTTCTCTGTATCTTATGTGTATACTGTATGTTCTCTGTATCTTATGTGTATACTGTATGGTCTCTGTATCTTATGTATATACTGTATGTTCTCTGTATCTTATGTATATACTGTATGTTCTCTGTATCTTATGTATATACTGTATGTTCTCTGTATCTTATGTGTATACTGTATGTTCTCTGTATCTTATGTATATACTGTATGTTCTCTTTACCTTATGTATATACTGTATGTTCTCTGTATCTTATGTGTATACTGTATGTTCTCTGTATCTTATGTATATACTGTATGTTCTCTTTATCTTATGTGTATACTGTATGTTCTCTTTATCTTATGTATATACTGTATGTTTGTTCTGTATCTTATGTGTATACTGTATGGTCTCTGTATCTTATGTATATACTGTATGTTCTCTGTATCTTATGTGTTTACTGTATGTTCTCTTTATCTTAAAAATAATACATATTTTCTAACATTGCTCCTGATTTCCCCCCCCCCCCTCCAACTAGCTTCCCTTGCAGTCTATGAG
>CM051240.1:12130276-12137776 GCA_027917425.1 Gastrophryne carolinensis | reverse complement strand
ACACTGGAGTTGGCCTCAGGAGCCCAAAAATTGGATGAATCACACCCTGGAGTTGGCAGAAGTTGGCAGCAGCAGCAGCAGGAGCCCAAATATACACTGGAGTTGGCCTCAGGAGCCCAAAAATTGGATGAATCACACCCTGGAGTTGGCAGAAGTTGGCAGCAGCAGCAGCAGGAGCCCAAATATACACTGGAGTTGGCTTCAGGAGCCCAAAAATTGGATGAATCACACCCTGGAGTTGGCAGGAGTTGACACCAGCAGCAGCAGGAGCCCAAATATACACTGGAGTTGGCTTCAGGAGCCCAAAAATTGGATGAATCACACCCTGGAGTTGGCAGAAGTTGGCAGCAGCAGCAGCAGGAGCCCAAATATACACTGGAGTTGGCCTCAGGAGCCCAAAAATTGGATGAATCACACCCTGGAGTTGGCAGAAGTTGGCAGCAGCAGCAGCAGGAGCCCAAATATACACTGGAGTTGGCCTCAGGAGCCCAAAAATTGGATGAATCACACCCTGGAGTTGGCAGAAGTTGGCAGCAGCAGCAGCAGGAGCCCAAATATACACTGGAGTTGGCCTCAGGAGCCCAAAAATTGGATGAATCACACCCTGGAGTTGGCAGAAGTTGGCAGCAGCAGCAGCAGGAGCCCAAATATACACTGGAGTTGGCCTCAGGAGCCCAAAAATTGGATGAATCACACCCTGGAGTTGGCAGAAGTTGGCAGCAGCAGCAGCAGGAGCCCAAATATACACTGGAGTTGGCCTCAGGAGCCCAAAAATTGGATGAATCACACCCTGGAGTTGGCAGGAGTTGACAGTAGCAGCAGCAGGAGCCCAAATATACACTGGAGTTGGCCTCAGGAGCCCAAAAATTGGATGAATCACACCCTGGAGTTGGCAGGAGTTGGCAGCAGCAGCAGCAGGAGCCCAAATATACACTGGAGTTGGCCTCAGGAGCCCAAAAATTGGATGAATCACACCCTGGAGTTGGCAGAAGTTGGCAGCAGCAGCAGCAGGAGCCCAAATATACACTGGAGTTGGCTTCAGGAGCCCAAAAATTGGATGAATCACACCCTGGAGTTGGCAGAAGTTGGCAGCAGCAGCAGCAGGAGCCCAAATATACACTGGAGTTGGCCTCAGGAGCCCAAAAATTGGATGAATCACACCCTGGAGTTGGCAGAAGTTGGCAGCAGCAGCAGCAGGAGCCCAAATATACACTGGAGTTGGCCTCAGGAGCCCAAAAATTGGATGAATCACACCCTGGAGTTGGCAGAAGTTGGCAGCAGCAGCAGCAGGAGCCCAAATATACACTGGAGTTGGCCTCAGGAGCCCAAAAATTGGATGAATCACACCCTGGAGTTGGCAGGAGTTGACAGTAGCAGCAGCAGGAGCCCAAATATACACTGGAGTTGGCCTCAGGAGCCCAAAAATTGGATGAATCACACCCTGGAGTTGGCAGAAGTTGGCAGCAGCAGCAGCAGGAGCCCAAATATACACTGGAGTTGGCCTCAGGAGCACAAAAATTGGATGAATCACACCCTGGAGTTGGCAGGAGTTGACAGTAGCAGCAGCAGGAGCCCAAATATACACTGGAGTTGGCCTCAGGAGCCCAAAAATTGGATGAATCACACCCTGGAGTTGGCAGAAGTTGGCAGCAGCAGCAGCAGGAGCCCAAATATACACTGGAGTTGGCCTCAGGAGCCCAAAAATTGGATGAATCACACCCTGGAGTTGGCAGAAGTTGGCAGCAGCAGCAGCAGGAGCCCAAATATACACTGGAGTTGGCCTCAGGAGCCCAAAAATTGGATGAATCACACCCTGGAGTTGGCAGGAGTTGACAGTAGCAGCAGCAGGAGCCCAAATATACACTGGAGTTGGCCTCAGGAGCCCAAAAATTGGATGAATCACACCCTGGAGTTGGCAGAAGTTGGCAGCAGCAGCAGCAGGAGCCCAAATATACACTGGAGTTGGCCTCAGGAGCCCAAAAATTGGATGAATCACACCCTGGAGTTAGCAGGAGTTGACAGTAGCAGCAGCAGGAGCCCAAATATACACTGGATTTGGCTTCAGGAGCCCAAAAATTGGATGAATCACACCCTGGAGTTGGCAGGAGTTGACACCAGCAGCAGCAGGAGCCCAAATATACACTGGAGTTGGCTTCAGGAGCCCAAAAATTGGATGAATCACACCCTGGAGTTGGCAGAAGTTGGCAGCAGCAGCAGCAGGAGCCCAAATATACACTGGAGTTGGCCTCAGGAGCCCAAAAATTGGATGAATCACACCCTGGAGTTGGCAGAAGTTGGCAGCAGCAGCAGCAGGAGCCCAAATATACACTGGAGTTGGCCTCAGGAGCCCAAAAATTGGATGAATCACACCCTGGAGTTGGCAGGAGTTGACAGTAGCAGCAGCAGGAGCCCAAATATACACTGGAGTTGGCCTCAGGAGCCCAAAAATTGGATGAATCACACCCTGGAGTTGGCAGGAGTTGACAGTAGCAGCAGCAGGAGCCCAAATATACACTGGAGTTGGCTTCAGGAGCCCAAAAATTGGATGAATCACACCCTGGAGTTGGCAGGAGTTGACACCAGCAGCAGCAGGAGCCCAAATATACACTGGAGTTGGCTTCAGGAGCCCAAAAATTGGATGAATCACACCCTGGAGTTGGCAGAAGTTGGCAGCAGCAGCAGCAGGAGCCCAAATATACACTGGAGTTGGCCTCAGGAGCCCAAAAATTGGATGAATCACACCCTGGAGTTGGCAGAAGTTGGCAGCAGCAGCAGCAGGAGCCCAAATATACACTGGAGTTGGCTTCAGGAGCCCAAAAATTGGATGAATCACACCCTGGAGTTGGCAGGAGTTGACACCAGCAGCAGCAGGAGCCCAAATATACACTGGAGTTGGCCTCAGGAGCCCAAAAATTGGATGAATCACACCCTGGAGTTGGCAGAAGTTGGCAGCAGCAGCAGCAGGAGCCCAAATATACACTGGAGTTGGCCTCAGGAGCCCAAAAATTGGATGAATCACACCCTAGATTTGGCAGAAGTTGGCAGCAGCAGCAGCAGGAGCCCAAATATACACTGGAGTTGGCCTCAGGAGCCCAAAAATTGGATGAATCACACCCTGGAGTTGGCAGGAGTTGACAGTAGCAGCAGCAGGAGCCCAAATATACACTGGAGTTGGCCTCAGGAGCCCAAAAATTGGATGAATCACACCCTGGAGTTGGCAGAAGTTGGCAGCAGCAGCAGCAGGAGCCCAAATATACACTGGAGTTGGCCTCAGGAGCCCAAAAATTGGATGAATCACACCCTGGAGTTGGCAGGAGTTGACAGTAGCAGCAGCAGGAGCCCAAATATACACTGGAGTTGGCCTCAGGAGCCCAAAAATTGGATGAATCACACCCTGGAGTTGGCAGAAGTTGGCAGCAGCAGCAGCAGGAGCCCAAATATACACTGGAGTTGGCCTCAGGAGCCCAAAAATTGGATGAATCACACCCTGGAGTTGGCAGAAGTTGGCAGCAGCAGCAGCAGGAGCCCAAATATACACTGGAGTTGGCCTCAGGAGCCCAAAAATTGGATGAATCACACCCTGGAGTTGGCAGAAGTTGGCAGCAGCAGCAGCAGGAGCCCAAATATACACTGGAGTTGGCCTCAGGAGCCCAAAAATTGGATGAATCACACCCTGGAGTTGGCAGGAGTTGACAGTAGCAGCAGCAGGAGCCCAAATATACACTGGAGTTGGCCTCAGGAGCCCAAAAATTGGATGAATCACACCCTGGAGTTGGCAGAAGTTGGCAGCAGCAGCAGCAGGAGCCCAAATATACACTGGAGTTGGCTTCAGGAGCCCAAAAATTGGATGAATCACACCCTGGAGTTGGCAGAAGTTGGCAGCAGCAGCAGCAGGAGCCCAAATATACACTGGAGTTGGCCTCAGGAGCCCAAAAATTGGATGAATCACACCCTGGAGTTGGCAGAAGTTGGCAGCAGCAGCAGCAGGAGCCCAAATATACACTGGAGTTGGCTTCAGGAGCCCAAAAATTGGATGAATCACACCCTGGAGTTGGCAGAAGTTGGCAGCAGCAGCAGCAGGAGCCCAAATATACACTGGAGTTGGCCTCAGGAGCCCAAAAATTGATGAATCACACCCTGGAGTTGGCAGAAGTTGCAGCAGCAGCAGCAGGAGCCCAAATATACACTGGAGTTGGCCTCAGGAGCCCAAAAATTGGATGAATCACACCCTGGAGTTGGCAGAAGTTGGCAGCAGCAGCAGCAGGAGCCCAAATATACACTGGAGTTGGCTTCAGGAGCCCAAAAATTGGATGAATCACACCCTGGAGTTGGCAGGAGTTGACAGCCAGCAGCAGCAGGAGCCCAAATATACACTGGAGTTGGCTTCAGGAGCCCAAAAATTGGATGAATCACACCCTGGAGTTGGCAGAAGTTGGCAGCAGCAGCAGCAGGAGCCCAAATATACACTGGAGTTGGCCTCAGGAGCCCAAAAATTGGATGAATCACACCCTGGAGTTGGCAGAAGTTGGCAGCAGCAGCAGCAGGAGCCCAAATATACACTGGAGTTGGCCTCAGGAGCCCAAAAATTGGATGAATCACACCCTGGAGTTGGCAGAAGTTGGCAGCAGCAGCAGCAGGAGCCCAAATATACACTGGAGTTGGCCTCAGGAGCCCAAAAATTGGATGAATCACACCCTGGAGTTGGCAGAAGTTGGCAGCAGCAGCAGCAGGAGCCCAAATATACACTGGAGTTGGCCTCAGGAGCCCAAAAATTGGATGAATCACACCCTGGAGTTGGCAGAAGTTGGCAGCAGCAGCAGCAGGAGCCCAAATATACACTGGAGTTGGCCTCAGGAGCCCAAAAATTGGATGAATCACACCCTGGAGTTGGCAGGAGTTGACAGTAGCAGCAGCAGGAGCCCAAATATACACTGGAGTTGGCCTCAGGAGCCCAAAAATTGGATGAATCACACCCTGGAGTTGGCAGAGTTGGCAGCAGCAGCAGCAGGAGCCCAAATATACACTGGAGTTGGCCTCAGGAGCCCAAAAATTGGATGAATCACACCCTGGAGTTGGCAGAAGTTGGCAGCAGCAGCAGCAGGAGCCCAAATATACACTGGAGTTGGCTTCAGGAGCCCAAAAATTGGATGAATCACACCCTGGAGTTGGCAGAAGTTGGCAGCAGCAGCAGCAGGAGCCCAAATATACACTGGAGTTGGCCTCAGGAGCCCAAAAATTGGATGAATCACACCCTGGAGTTGGCAGAAGTTGGCAGCAGCAGCAGCAGGAGCCCAAATATACACTGGAGTTGGCCTCAGGAGCCCAAAAATTGGATGAATCACACCCTGGAGTTGGCAGAAGTTGGCAGCAGCAGCAGCAGGAGCCCAAATATACACTGGAGTTGGCCTCAGGAGCCCAAAAATTGGATGAATCACACCCTGGAGTTGGCAGGAGTTGACAGTAGCAGCAGCAGGAGCCCAAATATACACTGGAGTTGGCCTCAGGAGCCCAAAAATTGGATGAATCACACCCTGGAGTTGGCAGAAGTTGGCAGCAGCAGCAGCAGGAGCCCAAATATACACTGGAGTTGGCCTCAGGAGCCCAAAAATTGGATGAATCACACCCTGGAGTTGGCAGGAGTTGACAGTAGCAGCAGCAGGAGCCCAAATATACACTGGAGTTGGCCTCAGGAGCCCAAAAATTGGATGAATCACACCCTGGAGTTGGCAGAAGTTGGCAGCAGCAGCAGCAGGAGCCCAAATATACACTGGAGTTGGCCTCAGGAGCCCAAAAATTGGATGAATCACACCCTGGAGTTGGCAGGAGTTGACAGTAGCAGCAGCAGGAGCCCAAATATACACTGGAGTTGGCCTCAGGAGCCCAAAAATTGGATGAATCACACCCTGGAGTTGGCAGGAGTTGACAGTAGCAGCAGCAGGAGCCCAAATATACACTGGAGTTGGCTTCAGGAGCCCAAAAATTGGATGAATCACACCCCTGGAGTTGGCAGGAGTTGACAGCAGCAGCAGCAGGAGCCCAAATATACACTGGAGTTGGCCTTCAGGAGCCCAAAAATTGGATGAATCACACCCTGGAGTTGGCAGAAGTTGGCAGCAGCAGCAGCAGGAGCCCAAATATACACTGGAGTTGGCCTCAGGAGCCCAAAAATTGGATGAATCACACCCTGGAGTTGGCAGAAGTTGGCAGCAGCAGCAGCAGGAGCCCAAATATACACTGGAGTTGGCCTCAGGAGCCCAAAAATTGGATGAATCACACCCTGGAGTTGGCAGAAGTTGGCAGCAGCAGCAGCAGGAGCCCAAATATACACTGGAGTTGGCCTCAGGAGCCCAAAAATTGGATGAATCACACCCTGGAGTTGGCAGAAGTTGACAGTAGCAGCAGCAGGAGCCCAAATATACACTGGAGTTGGCCTCAGGAGCCCAAAAATTGGATGAATCACACCCTGGAGTTGGCAGAAGTTGGCAGCAGCAGCAGCAGGAGCCCAAATATACACTGGAGTTGGCCTCAGGAGCCCAAAAATTGGATGAATCACACCCTGGAGTTGGCAGGAGTTGACAGTAGCAGCAGCAGGAGCCCAAATATACACTGGAGTTGGCCTCAGGAGCCCAAAAATTGGATGAATCACACCCTGGAGTTGGCAGAAGTTGGCAGCAGCAGCAGCAGGAGCCCAAATATACACTGGAGTTGGCCTCAGGAGCCCAAAAATTGGATGAATCACACCCTGGAGTTGGCAGAAGTTGGCAGCAGCAGCAGCAGGAGCCCAAATATACACTGGAGTTGGCCTCAGGAGCCCAAAAATTGGATGAATCACACCCTGGAGTTGGCAGGAAGTTGGCAGCAGCAGCAGCAGGAGCCCAAATATACACTGGAGTTGGCCTCAGGAGCCCAAAAATTGGATGAATCACACCCTGGAGTTGGCAGGAGTTGACAGTAGCAGCAGCAGGAGCCCAAATATACACTGGAGTTGGCCTCAGGAGCCCAAAAATTGGATGAATCACACCCTGGAGTTGGCAGAAGTTGGCAGCAGCAGCAGCAGGAGCCCAAATATACACTGGAGTTGGCCTCAGGAGCCCAAAAATTGGATGAATCACACCCTGGAGTTGGCAGGAGTTGACAGTAGCAGCAGCAGGAGCCCAAATATACACTGGAGTTGGCCTCAGGAGCCCAAAAATTGGATGAATCACACCCTGGAGTTGGCAGAAGTTGGCAGCAGCAGCAGCAGGAGCCCAAATATACACTGGAGTTGGCCTCAGGAGCCCAAAAATTGGATGAATCACACCCTGGAGTTGGCAGAAGTTGGCAGCAGCAGCAGCAGGAGCCCAAATATACACTGGAGTTGGCCTCAGGAGCCCAAAAATTGGATGAATCACACCCTGGAGTTGGCAGGAGTTGACAGTAGCAGCAGCAGGAGCCCAAATATACACTGGAGTTGGCCTCAGGAGCCCAAAAATTGGATGAATCACACCCTGGAGTTGGCAA
>CM051240.1:12000459-12130076 GCA_027917425.1 Gastrophryne carolinensis | reverse complement strand
GCAGCAGCAGGAGCCAAATATACACTGGAGTTGGCCTCAGGAGCCCAAAAATTGATGAATCACACCCTGGAGTTGGCAGAAGTTGGCAGCAGCAGCAGCAGGAGCCCAAATATACACTGGAGTTGGCCTCAGGAGCCAAAAATTGATGAATCACACCCTGGAGTTGGCAGAAGTTGGCAGCAGCAGCAGCAGGAGCCCAAATATACACTGGAGTTGGCCTCAGGAGCCCAAAAATTGGATGAATCACACCCTGGAGTTGGCAGAAGTTGGCAGCAGCAGCAGCAGGAGCCCAAATATACACTGGAGTTGGCCTCAGGAGCCCAAAAATTGGATGAATCACACCCTGGAGTTGGCAGAAGTTGGCAGCAGCAGCAGCAGGAGCCCAAATATACACTGGAGTTGGCCTCAGGAGCCCAAAAATTGGATGAATCACACCCTGGAGTTGGCAGGAGTTGACAGTAGCAGCAGCAGGAGCCCAAATATACACTGGAGTTGGCCTCAGGAGCCCAAAAATTGGATGAATCACACCCTGGAGTTGGCAGAAGTTGGCAGCAGCAGCAGCAGGAGCCCAAATATACACTGGAGTTGGCCTCAGGAGCCCAAAAATTGGATGAATCACACCCTGGAGTTGGCAGGAGTTGACAGTAGCAGCAGCAGGAGCCCAAATATACACTGGAGTTGGCCTCAGGAGCCCAAAAATTGGATGAATCACACCCTGGAGTTGGCAGGAGTTGACAGCAGCAGCAGCAGGAGCCCAAATATACACTGGAGTTGGCCTCAGGAGCCCAAAAATTGGATGAATCACACCCTGGAGTTGGCAGAAGTTGGCAGCAGCAGCAGCAGGAGCCCAAATATACACTGGAGTTGGCCTCAGGAGCCCAAAAATTGGATGAATCACACCCTGGAGTTGGCAGGAGTTGACAGTAGCAGCAGCAGGAGCCCAAATATACACTGGAGTTGGCCTCAGGAGCCCAAAAATTGGATGAATCAACACCCTGGAGTTGGCAGAAGTTGGCAGCAGCAGCAGCAGGAGCCCAAATATACACTGGAGTTGGCCTCAGGAGCCCAAAAATTGGATGAATCACACCCTGGAGTTGGCAGGAGTTGACAGTAGCAGCAGCAGGAGCCCAAATATACACTGGAGTTGGCCTCAGGAGCCCAAAAATTGGATGAATCACACCCTGGAGTTGGCAGAAGTTGGCAGCAGCAGCAGCAGGAGCCCAAATATACACTGGAGTTGGCCTCAGGAGCCCAAAAATTGGATGAATCACACCCTGGAGTTGGCAGGAGTTGACAGCAGCAGCAGCAGGAGCCCAAATATACACTGGAGTTGGCCTCAGGAGCCCAAAAATTGGATGAATCACACCCTGGAGTTGGCAGAAGTTGGCAGCAGCAGCAGCAGGAGCCCAAATATACACTGGAGTTGGCCTCAGGAGCCCAAAAATTGGATGAATCACACCCTGGAGTTGGCAGAAGTTGCAGCAGCAGCAGCAGGAGCCCAAATATACACTGGAGTTGGCCTCAGGAGCCCAAAAATTGGATGAATCACACCCTGGAGTTGGCAGAAGTTGGCAGCAGCAGCAGCAGGAGCCCAAATATACACTGGAGTTGGCCTCAGGAGCCCAAAAATTGGATGAATCACACCCTGGAGTTGGCAGGAGTTGACAGTAGCAGCAGCAGGAGCCCAAATATACACTGGAGTTGGCCTCAGGAGCCCAAAAATTGGATGAATCACACCCTGGAGTTGGCAGAAGTTGGCAGCAGCAGCAGCAGGAGCCCAAATATACACTGGAGTTGGCCTCAGGAGCCCAAAAATTGGATGAATCACACCCTGGAGTTGGCAGGAGTTGACAGTAGCAGCAGCAGGAGCCCAAATATACACTGGAGTTGGCCTCAGGAGCCCAAAAATTGGATGAATCACACCCTGGAGTTGGCAGAAGTTGGCAGCAGCAGCAGCAGGAGCCCAAATATACACTGGAGTTGGCCTCAGGAGCCCAAAAATTGGATGAATCACACCCTGGAGTTGGCAGAAGTTGGCAGCAGCAGCAGCAGGAGCCCAAATATACACTGGAGTTGGCCTCAGGAGCCCAAAAATTGGATGAATCACACCCTGGAGTTGGCAGGAGTTGACAGTAGCAGCAGCAGGAGCCCAAATATACACTGGAGTTGGCCTCAGGAGCCCAAAAATTGGATGAATCACACCCTGGAGTTGGCAGGAGTTGACAGTAGCAGCAGCAGGAGCCCAAATATACACTGGAGTTGGCTCAGGAGCCCAAAAATTGGATGAATCACACCCTGGAGTTGGCAGGAGTTGACACCAGCAGCAGCAGGAGCCCAAATATACACTGGAGTTGGCTTCAGGAGCCCAAAAATTGGATGAATCACACCCTGGAGTTGGCAGAAGTTGGCAGCAGCAGCAGCAGGAGCCCAAATATACACTGGAGTTGGCCTCAGGAGCCCAAAAATTGGATGAATCACACCCTGGAGTTGGCAGAAGTTGGCAGCAGCAGCAGCAGGAGCCCAAATATACACTGGAGTTGGCCTTCAGGAGCCCAAAAATTGGATGAATCACACCCTGGAGTTGGCAGGAGTTGACACAGCAGCAGCAGGAGCCCAAATATACACTGGAGTTGGCCTCAGGAGCCCAAAAATTGGATGAATCACACCCTGGAGTTGGCAGAAGTTGGCAGCAGCAGCAGCAGGAGCCCAAATATACACTGGAGTTGGCCTCAGGAGCCCAAAAATTGGATGAATCACACCCTGGAGTTGGCAGAAGTTGGCAGCAGCAGCAGCAGGAGCCCAAATATACACTGGAGTTGGCCTCAGGAGCCCAAAAATTGGATGAATCACACCCTGGAGTTGGCAGGAGTTGACAGTAGCAGCAGCAGGAGCCCAAATATACACTGGAGTTGGCCTCAGGAGCCCAAAAATTGGATGAATCACACCCTGGAGTTGGCAGGAGTTGACAGTAGCAGCAGCAGGAGCCCAAATATACACTGGAGTTGGCTTCAGGAGCCCAAAAATTGGATGAATCACACCCTGGAGTTGGCAGGAGTTGACACCAGCAGCAGCAGGAGCCCAAATATACACTGGAGTTGGCTTCAGGAGCCCAAAAATTGGATGAATCACACCCTGGAGTTGGCAGAAGTTGGCAGCAGCAGCAGCAGGAGCCCAAATATACACTGGAGTTGGCCTCAGGAGCCCAAAAATTGGATGAATCACACCCTGGAGTTGGCAGAAGTTGGCAGCAGCAGCAGCAGGAGCCCAAATATACACTGGAGTTGGCTTCAGGAGCCCAAAAATTGGATGAATCACACCCTGGAGTTGGCAGGAGTTGACACCAGCAGCAGCAGGAGCCCAAATATACACTGGAGTTGGCCTCAGGAGCCCAAAAATTGGATGAATCACACCCTGGAGTTGGCAGAAGTTGGCAGCAGCAGCAGCAGGAGCCCAAATATACACTGGAGTTGGCCTCAGGAGCCCAAAAATTGGATGAATCACACCCTGGAGTTGGCAGAAGTTGGCAGCAGCAGCAGCAGGAGCCCAAATATACACTGGAGTTGGCCTCAGGAGCCCAAAAATTGGATGAATCACACCCTGGAGTTGGCAGGAGTTGACAGTAGCAGCAGCAGGAGCCCAAATATACACTGGAGTTGGCCTCAGGAGCCCAAAAATTGGATGAATCACACCCTGGAGTTGGCAGAAGTTGGCAGCAGCAGCAGCAGGAGCCCAAATATACACTGGAGTTGGCCTCAGGAGCCCAAAAATTGGATGAATCACACCCTGGAGTTGGCAGGAGTTGACAGTAGCAGCAGCAGGAGCCCAAATATACACTGGAGTTGGCCTCAGGAGCCCAAAAATTGGATGAATCACACCCTGGAGTTGGCAGAAGTTGGCAGCAGCAGCAGCAGGAGCCCAAATATACACTGGAGTTGGCCTCAGGAGCCCAAAAATTGGATGAATCACACCCTGGAGTTGGCAGAAGTTGGCAGCAGCAGCAGCAGGAGCCCAAATATACACTGGAGTTGGCCTCAGGAGCCCAAAAATTGGATGAATCACACCCTGGAGTTGGCAGAAGTTGGCAGCAGCAGCAGCAGGAGCCCAAATATACACTGGAGTTGGCCTCAGGAGCCCAAAAATTGGATGAATCACACCCTGGAGTTGGCAGGAGTTGACAGTAGCAGCAGCAGGAGCCCAAATATACACTGGAGTTGGCCTCAGGAGCCCAAAAATTGGATGAATCACACCCTGGAGTTGGCAGAAGTTGGCAGCAGCAGCAGCAGGAGCCCAAATATACACTGGAGTTGGCTTCAGGAGCCCAAAAATTGGATGAATCACACCCTGGAGTTGGCAGAAGTTGGCAGCAGCAGCAGCAGGAGCCCAAATATACACTGGAGTTGGCCTCAGGAGCCCAAAAATTGGATGAATCACACCCTGGAGTTGGCAGAAGTTGGCAGCAGCAGCAGCAGGAGCCCAAATATAAACTGGAGTTGGCTTCAGGAGCCCAAAAATTGGATGAATCACACCCTGGAGTTGGCAGAAGTTGGCAGCAGCAGCAGCAGGAGCCCAAATATACACTGGAGTTGGCCTCAGGAGCCCAAAAATTGGATGAATCACACCCTGGAGTTGGCAGAAGTTGGCAGCAGCAGCAGCAGGAGCCCAAATATACACTGGAGTTGGCCTCAGGAGCCCAAAAATTGGATGAATCACACCCTGGAGTTGGCAGAAGTTGGCAGCAGCAGCAGCAGGAGCCCAAATATACACTGGAGTTGGCTTCAGGAGCCCAAAAATTGGATGAATCACACCCTGGAGTTGGCAGGAGTTGACACCAGCAGCAGCAGGAGCCCAAATATACACTGGAGTTGGCTTCAGGAGCCCAAAAATTGGTTGAATCACACCCTGGAGTTGGCAGAAGTTGGCAGCAGCAGCAGCAGGAGCCCAAATATACACTGGAGTTGGCCTCAGGAGCCCAAAAATTGGATGAATCACACCCTGGAGTTGGCAGAAGTTGGCAGCAGCAGCAGCAGGAGCCCAAATATACACTGGAGTTGGCCTCAGGAGCCCAAAAATTGGATGAATCACACCCTGGAGTTGGCAGAAGTTGGCAGCAGCAGCAGCAGGAGCCCAAATATACACTGGAGTTGGCCTCAGGAGCCCAAAAATTGGATGAATCACACCCTGGAGTTGGCAGAAGTTGGCAGCAGCAGCAGCAGGAGCCCAAATATACACTGGAGTTGGCCTCAGGAGCCCAAAAATTGGATGAATCACACCCTGGAGTTGGCAGAAGTTGGCAGCAGCAGCAGCAGCAGGAGCCCAAATATACACTGGAGTTGGCCTCAGGAGCCCAAAAATTGGATGAATCACACCCTGGAGTTGGCAGGAGTTGACAGTAGCAGCAGCAGGAGCCCAAATATACACTGGAGTTGGCCTCAGGAGCCCAAAAATTGGATGAATCACACCCTGGAGTTGGCAGAAGTTGGCAGCAGCAGCAGCAGGAGCCCAAATATACACTGGAGTTGGCCTCAGGAGCCCAAAAATTGGATGAATCACACCCTGGAGTTGGCAGAAGTTGGCAGCAGCAGCAGCAGCAGGAGCCCAAATATACACTGGAGTTGGCCTCAGGAGCCCAAAAATTGGATGAATCACACCCTGGAGTTGGCAGAAGTTGGCAGCAGCAGCAGCAGGAGCCCAAATATACACTGGAGTTGGCCTCAGGAGCCCAAAAATTGGATGAATCACACCCTGGAGTTGGCAGGAGTTGACAGTAGCAGCAGCAGGAGCCCAAATATACACTGGAGTTGGCCTCAGGAGCCCAAAAATTGGATGAATCACACCCTGGAGTTGGCAGAAGTTGGCAGCAGCAGCAGCAGGAGCCCAAATATACACTGGAGTTGGCCTCAGGAGCCCAAAAATTGGATGAATCACACCCTGGAGTTGGCAGGAGTTGACAGTAGCAGCAGCAGGAGCCCAAATATACACTGGAGTTGGCCTCAGGAGCCCAAAAATTGGATGAATCACACCCTGGAGTTGGCAGAAGTTGGCAGCAGCAGGAGCCCAAATATACACTGGAGTTGGCCTCAGGAGCCCAAAAATTGGATGAATCACACCCTGGAGTTGGCAGAAGTTGGCAGCAGCAGCAGCAGGAGCCCAAATATACACTGGAGTTGGCCTCAGGAGCCCAAAAATTGGATGAATCACACCCTGGAGTTGGCAGGAGTTGACAGTAGCAGCAGCAGGAGCCCAAATATACACTGGAGTTGGCCTCAGGAGCCCAAAAATTGGATGAATCACACCCTGGAGTTGGCAGGAGTTGACAGTAGCAGCAGCAGGAGCCCAAATATACACTGGAGTTGGCTTCAGGAGCCCAAAAATTGGATGAATCACACCCTGGAGTTGGCAGGAGTTGACACCAGCAGCAGCAGGAGCCCAAATATACACTGGAGTTGGCTTCAGGAGCCCAAAAATTGGATGAATCACACCCTGGAGTTGGCAGAAGTTGGCAGCAGCAGCAGCAGGAGCCCAAATATACACTGGAGTTGGCCTCAGGAGCCCAAAAATTGGATGAATCACACCCTGGAGTTGGCAGAAGTTGGCAGCAGCAGCAGCAGGAGCCCAAATATACACTGGAGTTGGCTTCAGGAGCCCAAAAATTGGATGAATCACACCCTGGAGTTGGCAGGAGTTGACACCAGCAGCAGCAGGAGCCCAAATATACACTGGAGTTGGCCTCAGGAGCCCAAAAATTGGATGAATCACACCCTGGAGTTGGCAGAAGTTGGCAGCAGCAGCAGCAGGAGCCCAAATATACACTGGAGTTGGCCTCAGGAGCCCAAAAATTGGATGAATCACACCCTGGAGTTGGCAGAAGTTGGCAGCAGCAGCAGCAGGAGCCCAAATATACACTGGAGTTGGCCTCAGGAGCCCAAAAATTGGATGAATCACACCCTGGAGTTGGCAGGAGTTGACAGTAGCAGCAGCAGGAGCCCAAATATACACTGGAGTTGGCCTCAGGAGCCCAAAAATTGGATGAATCACACCCTGGAGTTGGCAGAAGTTGGCAGCAGCAGCAGCAGGAGCCCAAATATACACTGGAGTTGGCCTCAGGAGCCCAAAAATTGGATGAATCACACCCTGGAGTTGGCAGGAGTTGACAGTAGCAGCAGCAGGAGCCCAAATATACACTGGAGTTGGCCTCAGGAGCCCAAAAATTGGATGAATCACACCCTGGAGTTGGCAGAAGTTGGCAGCAGCAGCAGCAGGAGCCCAAATATACACTGGAGTTGGCCTCAGGAGCCCAAAAATTGGATGAATCACACCCTGGAGTTGGCAGAAGTTGGCAGCAGCAGCAGCAGGAGCCCAAATATACACTGGAGTTGGCCTCAGGAGCCCAAAAATTGGATGAATCACACCCTGGAGTTGGCAGGAGTTGACAGTAGCAGCAGCAGGAGCCCAAATATACACTGGAGTTGGCCTCAGGAGCCCAAAAATTGGATGAATCACACCCTGGAGTTGGCAGAAGTTGGCAGCAGCAGCAGCAGGAGCCCAAATATACACTGGAGTTGGCCTCAGGAGCCCAAAAATTGGATGAATCACACCCTGGAGTTGGCAGGAGTTGACAGTAGCAGCAGCAGGAGCCCAAATATACACTGGATTTGGCTTCAGGAGCCCAAAAATTGGATGAATCACACCCTGGAGTTGGCAGGAGTTGACACCAGCAGCAGCAGGAGCCCAAATATACACTGGAGTTGGCTTCAGGAGCCCAAAAATTGGATGAATCACACCCTGGAGTTGGCAGAAGTTGGCAGCAGCAGCAGCAGGAGCCCAAATATACACTGGAGTTGGCCTCAGGAGCCCAAAAATTGGATGAATCACACCCTGGAGTTGGCAGAAGTTGGCAGCAGCAGCAGCAGGAGCCCAAATATACACTGGAGTTGGCCTCAGGAGCCCAAAAATTGGATGAATCACACCCTGGAGTTGGCAGGAGTTGACAGTAGCAGCAGCAGGAGCCCAAATATACACTGGAGTTGGCCTCAGGAGCCCAAAAATTGGATGAATCACACCCTGGAGTTGGCAGGAGTTGACAGTAGCAGCAGCAGGAGCCCAAATATACACTGGAGTTGGCTTCAGGAGCCCAAAAATTGGATGAATCACACCCTGGAGTTGGCAGGAGTTGACACCAGCAGCAGCAGGAGCCCAAATATACACTGGAGTTGGCTTCAGGAGCCCAAAAATTGGATGAATCACACCCTGGAGTTGGCAGAAGTTGGCAGCAGCAGCAGCAGGAGCCCAAATATACACTGGAGTTGGCCTCAGGAGCCCAAAAATTGGATGAATCACACCCTGGAGTTGGCAGAAGTTGGCAGCAGCAGCAGCAGGAGCCCAAATATACACTGGAGTTGGCTTCAGGAGCCCAAAAATTGGATGAATCACACCCTGGAGTTGGCAGGAGTTGACACCAGCAGCAGCAGGAGCCCAAATATACACTGGAGTTGGCTTCAGGAGCCCAAAAATTGGATGAATCACACCCTGGAGTTGGCAGAAGTTGGCAGCAGCAGCAGCAGGAGCCCAAATATACACTGGAGTTGGCCTCAGGAGCCCAAAAATTGGATGAATCACACCCTGGAGTTGGCAGGAGTTGACAGTAGCAGCAGCAGGAACCCAAATATACACTGGATTTGGCTTCAGGAGCCCAAAAATTGGATGAATCACACCCTGGAGTTGGCAGGAGTTGACACCAGCAGCAGCAGGAGCCCAAATATACACTGGAGTTGGCTTCAGGAGCCCAAAAATTGGATGAATCACACCCTGGAGTTGGCAGAAGTTGGCAGCAGCAGCAGCAGGAGCCCAAATATACACTGGAGTTGGCCTCAGGAGCCCAAAAATTGGATGAATCACACCCTGGAGTTGGCAGAAGTTGGCAGCAGCAGCAGCAGGAGCCCAAATATACACTGGAGTTGGCCTCAGGAGCCCAAAAATTGGATGAATCACACCCTGGAGTTGGCAGGAGTTGACAGTAGCAGCAGCAGGAGCCCAAATATACACTGGAGTTGGCCTCAGGAGCCCAAAAATTGGATGAATCACACCCTGGAGTTGGCAGAAGTTGGCAGCAGCAGCAGCAGGAGCCCAAATATACACTGGAGTTGGCCTCAGGAGCCCAAAAATTGGATGAATCACACCCTGGAGTTGGCAGAAGTTGGCAGCAGCAGCAGCAGGAGCCCAAATATACACTGGAGTTGGCCTCAGGAGCCCAAAAATTGGATGAATCACACCCTGGAGTTGGCAGGAGTTGACAGTAGCAGCAGCAGGAGCCCAAATATACACTGGAGTTGGCCTCAGGAGCCCAAAAATTGGATGAATCACACCCTGGAGTTGGCAGGAGTTGGCAGCAGCAGCAGCAGGAGCCCAAAAAATGGCCTAAAGACATAAATATGTTTTGCACCATTTGGAAAGTGTAAAACGTGGCACCATGCTGAATCTAGTCGCATGCATCAGGCATTGGTGGGTGGAAATCCTGGCTGATCCATCCCTGATTCATTTTGACAAAGGTGAGTCTCTCCACATTTTTAGTTGACAGACGAGTTCTCCTCGCCGTAACTATGGCCCCCGCCGCACTAAACACCCGCTCAGATGGCACGCTACTTGCCGGGCAGGACAGCTTTTCCAGGGCAAACTCTGCTAGTTGCGGCCACAAATCAAGTTTGGCTGCCCAGAAGTCCAGCGGATCCTCAAGGTGTGTTGGCATGGTCATGTCAAAGTATGACATGACCTGCTGGTTCAGGTCCTGCTCCAGGTCTTCCTGCTGCTCATGAGTAGCCTCACTATGCGGGTGTAGAAAGCTACTCATTAGCGACTGAAGACTGAGGCTGCTGCTGCTGATGGAGCTTCTGCTGCTGCTGCTGCCAACCCCCCCAGCGGCCATGGCAGTGGAAGGTGAGCGCAGAGGTCCCCTCGAGTCAGACCTGCAAGAGTATGGACCATGGCGCAGATAGGCATCGGCCAACTGCCTACGTAGAATGTCTTTGTAGTAGTTGAGTTTGTCCTCCCTCTCGGTGGGTTTAAAAAATGCCCCCATTTTGTGCCGGAAGCGAGGGTCCAATAAGGTGGACAGCCAGAAGTCATCCCGCCGACAGATGGAAACAATTCTGGGGTCACTACGCAAGCATGTGAGCATGCTTCGTGCCATTTGCGCAAGTGACTCGGATGGACTACCTGTCTCCATCTCCACTGCATACTGCCACGGTGTGCCCGGGTCCTCTGTCTCTCCTTCCTCAAAAACCTCTAGCTCCTCTGGCTGCTCCTGCTCCTCCTCTCCTGTCCGCTGACTAGATAAACCAGCCATTTCGCCAAGCCTAAACTGTGTTTCGCTGGGCAACTCCTCCTCCTCCTCTTCCTCCTCCTCCTCCTCCAGTTCAGCTCCAACGGGGTTCATGTGGCCGTAAGATGTAAACGCCATGTCTCCAGTGCCCTGACCAGCCATGGTTTCCAACATGTGCTGTAGTACATGAAGCAGTGGAATCACGTCGTTCATCCCGTAATCCTGCCGACTGACAAATAAAGTGGCTTCCTCAAAGGGCCTGAGCAAACGGCAGGTGTCACGTATGAGCTGCCACTGGTTGACATTGAAGTTACACAGGGGAGTCCCCCTATCTGCTTGGATCATCAGGAAATCCGTGATGGCTTTTCTCTGTTCATATAATCGGTCCAACATGTGAAGGGTGGAATTCCAACGGGTGGAAACATCGCAAATCAGACTATGTTGGGGGATACCATTCTGACGCTGTAGCTCAAGAAGGGTGTGTTTGGCGGTGTAGGAGTGGCTGAAGTGCATGCAAAGTTTCCGTGAAGTTGTTAGGATGTCCTGCAGATGGGGGGAACACTTCAGAAACCGCTTGACAACCAGATTGAAGACGTGAGCCATGCAGGGGGCATGGGTCAGGCTTCCTTGGCGCAGCGCAGACAAAATGTTCTTCCCATTGTCGGTAACCATGATTCCCATTTTAAGTTTTCTCGGAGTAAGCCATGTTTGGATTTCCTGATGAATACATTTAAGCAGTTCCTCCCCTGTGTGACTCCGTTCGCCAAGACAAACCATGTGAAGCACTGCGTGACACCTCCGTGCCCTGCACACATGGTAGACTGGAGGGGCACTGAGACTTGAGCCTACAGTGGAGGGTGAGGAGATGGCGGAGGATGAGGAGGCCGAGTCGCACGGTGTCACAGGCCCAATGGGCAGAGAGCGCGGAGGCCGAAGCGGCGTGACCTGTCCAAGTTGCTGCTGCAAAGGGACCACATTCACCCAGTGGGCCGTAAACGACATGTACTGCCCCTGACCGTAGTTACAGCTCCAGATGTCGGCGCTGCCATGTATTTTGCTACACACCGACAGGCTCAAGGACTGGCCCACCTTCTGTTCAACAAAAGTGTGCAGCGCTGGTACTGCCTTCTTGGCAAAGAAATGACGGCTTGGGACTCTCCACCTCGGCTCGGCACAAGCCATCAGTTCTCTGAAAGGTGCAGATTCCACCACCTGAAAAGGGAGCGACTGCAGCACCAGCAACTTGGACAGGAGCACATTCAGCTTCTGCGCCGTAGGATGAGTGGGCGCATACTGCTGTCTCTTGGACATGGCTTCGCTGATGGATTGCTGGCGGGATGCATGACTTGGAGGAGGAGGAGCAGGAGCGACAGAGGATGGGTATGACGCACAGCTGCCTTCGGCTGAGGTGCTGGAGCCTTGGCTGGCAGAAATTGGGAGCTCACTTGGTGAGGAAGCAGACTGGACCACCCCTTGGGAGCCTCGGTTCTCCCAGGTCGTTTTATGGTGACGCATCATATGTTGACGCAGGGCCGTGGTGCCAACATTTGGACCCTGGCCACGCTTCACCTTTTGCCTACATATCTTGCATGTGGCCATGTTACCCTCCTGCGGATGCCTCAGGAAAAACTGCCACACTGCCGAGTAGCTACTTTTCCCACCCCCTGGCCTCACTGATTCACTGCTGCTGTTGCCAACTCCAGGAACCCCTGCTCCACTACCTCCCGATAAGGTAGACTGCCGCACAGCAGGTGCTCTACCCCGGCCCCGGCCGGCTCCAGCCTTTGGAATTGTGCCCCCATGCTGACTGCTACCACCTTGCTGCCTCAGCTGCTGACTCCGGGGCAACCTGCACCCCTCTTCTCCTGATGATGACGATGAAGCCCCTTCATCACCCGGCTCCCAAGTGCGATCGGCTTCATCGTCATCATCATCATCATCACCGAGTTGTGGCTGTACGTCACTGATGTTCGTGGATTCGTCAACAGTGTCTGGCGCAGGAGCTGGAACGCTCGCAGCACCCACGACACTGTCCACATCACTATTTGTCTGCCTAGCTAAAGAAGCCACCTCCATTTCTTGGCTGGGCAGTAGCTGCTGACTGTCCTCTATCTGATGGTCCTCCTCACTAAAGAGTGGAGCTGAACCCAAAGCATAGGATACGTCGCTGGGGGAGGGAACGGCGTAGGCCAGAGGCAATGGGAGGACAGGGACTGCTCTCGGGGCATGCCAACTCAGGGTTGTGTCAGAGGAACCTACCGACCCTAGACTGGGGGTCTCAGACGTAAGTTGTGATGATGTTGTTGATGAGCGCGTCAACCAATCTACCACGGCAGATGCGTTACTGGTGGAGACCCGACCGCTAGCAGATACTGGCAGATTAGGTCTCTCAGCGTGACTCCTGCTGCTACTGGCCCCCAGTCTGATGCGAGCTCTGCCTGCGGAATCTTGGCCTCTGCCACTCCTCTTTTCACTTCCAGGCACTTGTCTGCCCGACATAGTCTAACTGGCGTGGTAGTAGGTGATATTTAAAAAAACCCCGGGCAGCGGTGGGTCTATATGAAACAGAATATAATGCACACCAAAAGTGAGCAGTAACACTCAGCCTCCAACAGGCCTGCTTAGTGTAAATAAGAGAGCTGCTTAGTGTAAATAAAGAGGGGTATGCTATGTTACAGAATGGGATGCCTCAACAGAAGTGCACCTGGCAGGCAGCAGTAAGCCTATGCCCAGCAAAAGTGTCTTATAATATAAATATAATAAGAGCAAATGCTTATATGGTCTTAAACAGAGGCTGCTTTAGTCACAGAATGGGATGCCCTGGGCAGGAATGGACCTGGCAGGGTCCAGTAGTGCTTTGGCCAGCAAAAGTGTCTTTATCAGGCTAATTTCAAATATGATAAGAGCAAATGCTTATATGGTCTTAAACAGAGGCTGCTGTAGTCACAGAATGGGATGCCCCGGGCAGGAATCGACCTGGCAGGGTCCAGTAGTGCTTTGGCCAGCAAAAGTGTCTTTATCAGGCCTAATTTCAAATATGATAAGAGCAAATGCTTATATGGTCTTAAACAGAGGCTGCTTTAGTCACAGAATGGGATGCCCTGGGCAGGAATGGACCTGGCAGGGTCCAGTAGTGCTTTGGCCAGCAAAAGTGTCTTTATCAGGCTAATTTCAAATATGATAAGAGCAAATGCTTATATGGTCTTAAACAGAGGCTGCTGTAGTCACAGAATGGGATGCCCCGGGCAGGAATGGACCTGGCAGGGTCCAGTAGTGCTTTGGCCAGCAAAAGTGTCTTTATCAGGCCTAATTTCAAATATGATAAGAGCAAATGCTTATATGGTCTTAAACAGAGGCTGCTTTAGTCACAGAATGGGATGCCCCGGGCAGGAATGGACCTGGCAGGGTCCAGTAGTGCTTTGGCCAGCAAAAGTGTCTTTATCAGGCCTAATTTCAAATATGATAAGAGCAAATGCTTATATGGTCTTAAACAGAGGCTGCTGTAGTCACAGAATGGGATGCCCTGGGCAGGAATGGACCTGGCAGGGTCCAGTAGTGCTTTGGCCAGCAAAAGTGTCTTTATCAGGCCTAATTTCAAATATGATAAGAGCAAATGCTTATATGGTCTTAAACAGAGGCTGCTTTAGTCACAGAATGGGATGCCCTGGGCAGGAATGGACCTGGCAGGGTCCAGTAGTGCTTTGGCCAGCAAAAGTGTCTTTATCAGGCCTAATTTCAAATATGATAAGAGCAAATGCTTATATGGTCTTAAACAGAGGCTGCTGTAGTCACAGAATGGGATGCCCTGGGCAGGAATGGACCTGGCAGGGTCCAGTAGTGCTTTGGCCAGCAAAAGTGTCTTTATCAGGCCTAATTTCAAATATGATAAGAGCAAATGCTTATATGGTCTTAAACAGAGGCTGCTTTAGTCACAGAATGGGATGCCCTGGGCAGGAATGGACCTGGCAGGGTCCAGTAGTGCTTTGGCCAGCAAAAGTGTCTTTATCAGGCTAATTTCAAATATGATAAGAGCAAATGCTTATATGGTCTTAAACAGAGGCTGCTGTAGTCACAGAATGGGATGCCCCGGGCAGGAATGGACCTGGCAGGGTCCAGTAGTGCTTTGGCCAGCAAAAGTGTCTTTATCAGGCCTAATTTCAAATATGATAAGAGCAAATGCTTATATGGTCTTAAACAGAGGCTGCTTTAGTCACAGAATGGGATGCCCTGGGCAGGAATGGACCTGGCAGGGTCCAGTAGTGCTTTGGCCAGCAAAAGTGTCTTTATCAGGCTAATTTCAAATATGATAAGAGCAAATGCTTATATGGTCTTAAACAGAGGCTGCTGTAGTCACAGAATGGGATGCCCTGGGCAGGAATGGACCTGGCAGGGTCCAGTAGTGCTTTGGCCAGCAAAAGTGTCTTTATCAGGCCTAATTTCAAATATGATAAGAGCAAATGCTTATATGGTCTTAAACAGAGGCTGCTTTAGTCACAGAATGGGATGCCCTGGGCAGGAATGGACCTGGCAGGGTCCAGTAGTGCTTTGGCCAGCAAAAGTGTCTTTATCAGGCTAATTTCAAATATGATAAGAGCAAATGCTTATATGGTCTTAAACAGAGGCTGCTGTAGTCACAGAATGGGATGCCCCGGGCAGGAATGGACCTGGCAGGGTCCAGTAGTGCTTTGGCCAGCAAAAGTGTCTTTATCAGGCCTAATTTCAAATATGACAAGAGCAAATGCTTATATGGTCTTAAACAGAGGCTGCTTTAGTCACAGAATGGGATGCCCTGGGCAGGAATGGACCTGGCAGGGTCCAGTAGTGCTTTGGCCAGCAAAAGTGTCTTTATCAGGCTAATTTCAAATATGATAAGAGCAAATGCTTATATGGTCTTAAACAGAGGCTGCTGTAGTCACAGAATGGGATGCCCCGGGCAGGAATGGACCTGGCAGGGTCCAGTAGTGCTTTGGCCAGCAAAAGTGTCTTTATCAGGCTAATTTCAAATATGATAAGAGCAAATGCTTATATGGTCTTAAACAGAGGCTGCTTTAGTCACAGAATGGGATGCCCCGGGCAGGAATGGACCTGGCAGGGTCCAGTAGTGCTTTGGCCAGCAAAAGTGTCTTTATCAGGCCTAATTTCAAATATGATAAGAGCAAATGCTTATATGGTCTTAAACAGAGGCTGCTGTAGTCACAGAATGGGATGCCCTGGGCAGGAATGGACCTGGCAGGGTCCAGTAGTGCTTTGGCCAGCAAAAGTGTCTTTATCAGGCCTAATTTCAAATATGATAAGAGCAAATGCTTATATGGTCTTAAACAGAGGCTGCTTTAGTCACAGAATGGGATGCCCTGGGCATGAATGGACCTGGCAGGGTCCAGTAGTGCTTTGGCCAGCAAAAGTGTCTTTATCAGGCCTAATTTCAAATATGATAAGAGCAAATGCTTATATGGTCTTAAACAGAGGCTGCTTTAGTCACAGAATGGGATGCCCTGGGCAGGAATGGACCTGGCAGGGTCCAGTAGTGCTTTGGCCAGCAAAAGTGTCTTTATCAGGCTAATTTCAAATATGATAAGAGCAAATGCTTATATGGTCTTAAACAGAGGCTGCTGTAGTCACAGAATGGGATGCCCCGGGCAGGAATGGACCTGGCAGGGTCCAGTAGTGCTTTGGCCAGCAAAAGTGTCTTTATCAGGCCTAATTTCAAATATGATAAGAGCAAATGCTTATATGGTCTTAAACAGAGGCTGCTTTAGTCACAGAATGGGATGCCCTGGGCAGGAATGGACCTGGCAGGGTCCAGTAGTGCTTTGGCCAGCAAAAGTGTCTTTATCAGGCTAATTTCAAATATGATAAGAGCAAATGCTTATATGGTCTTAAACAGAGGCTGCTGTAGTCACAGAATGGGATGCCCCGGGCAGGAATGGACCTGGCAGGGTCCAGTAGTGCTTTGGCCAGCAAAAGTGTCTTTATCAGGCCTAATTTCAAATATGATAAGAGCAAATGCTTATATGGTCTTAAACAGAGGCTGCTTTAGTCACAGAATGGGATGCCCCGGGCAGGAATGGACCTGGCAGGGTCCAGTAGTGCTTTGGCCAGCAAAAGTGTCTTTATCAGGCCTAATTTCAAATATGATAAGAGCAAATGCTTATATGGTCTTAAACAGAGGCTGCTGTAGTCACAGAATGGGATGCCCTGGGCAGGAATGGACCTGGCAGGGTCCAGTAGTGCTTTGGCCAGCAAAAGTGTCTTTATCAGGCCTAATTTCAAATATGATAAGAGCAAATGCTTATATGGTCTTAAACAGAGGCTGCTTTAGTCACAGAATGGGATGCCCTGGGCAGGAATGGACCTGGCAGGGTCCAGTAGTGCTTTGGCCAGCAAAAGTGTCTTTATCAGGCTAATTTCAAATATGATAAGAGCAAATGCTTATATGGTCTTAAACAGAGGCTGCTGTAGTCACAGAATGGGATGCCCCGGGCAGGAATGGACCTGGCAGGGTCCAGTAGTGCTTTGGCCAGAAAAAGTGTCTTTATCAGGCCTAATTTCAAATATGATAAGAGCAAATGCTTATATGGTCTTAAACAGAGGCTGCTGTAGTCACAGAATGGGATGCCCTGGGCAGGAATGGACCTGGCAGGGTCCAGTAGTGCTTTGGCCAGCAAAAGTGTCTTTATCAGGCCTAATTTCAAATATGATAAGAGCAAATGCTTATATGGTCTTAAACAGAGGCTGCTTTAGTCACAGAATGGGATGCCCTGGGCAGGAATGGACCTGGCAGGGTCCAGTAGTGCTTTGGCCAGCAAAAGTGTCTTTATCAGGCTAATTTCAAATATGATAAGAGCAAATGCTTATATGGTCTTAAACAGAGGCTGCTGTAGTCACAGAATGGGATGCCCCGGGCAGGAATCGACCTGGCAGGGTCCAGTAGTGCTTTGGCCAGCAAAAGTGTCTTTATCAGGCCTAATTTCAAATATGATAAGAGCAAATGCTTATATGGTCTTAAACAGAGGCTGCTTTAGTCACAGAATGGGATGCCCTGGGCAGGAATGGACCTGGCAGGGTCCAGTAGTGCTTTGGCCAGCAAAAGTGTCTTTATCAGGCCTAATTTCAAATATGATAAGAGCAAATGCTTATATGGTCTTAAACAGAGGCTGCTGTAGTCACAGAATGGGATGCCCTGGGCAGGAATGGACCTGGCAGGGTCCAGTAGTGCTTTGGCCAGCAAAAGTGTCTTTATCAGGCCTAATTTCAAATATGATAAGAGCAAATGCTTATATGGTCTTAAACAGAGGCTGCTTTAGTCACAGAATGGGATGCCCTGGGCAGGAATGGACCTGGCAGGGTCCAGTAGTGCTTTGGCCAGCAAAAGTGTCTTTATCAGGCTAATTTCAAATATGATAAGAGCAAATGCTTATATGGTCTTAAACAGAGGCTGCTGTAGTCACAGAATGGGATGCCCCGGGCAGGAATGGACCTGGCAGGGTCCAGTAGTGCTTTGGCTAGCAAAAGTGTCTTTATCAGGCCTAATTTCAAATATGATAAGAGCAAATGCTTATATGGTCTTAAACAGAGGCTGCTTTAGTCACAGAATGGGATGCCCTGGGCAGGAATGGACCTGGCAGGGTCCAGTAGTGCTTTGGCCAGCAAAAGTGTCTTTATCAGGCTAATTTCAAATATGATAAGAGCAAATGCTTATATGGTCTTAAACAGAGGCTGCTGTAGTCACAGAATGGGATGCCCTGGGCAGGAATGGACCTGGCAGGGTCCAGTAGTGCTTTGGCCAGCAAAAGTGTCTTTATCAGGCCTAATTTCAAATATGATAAGAGCAAATGCTTATATGGTCTTAAACAGAGGCTGCTTTAGTCACAGAATGGGATGCCCTGGGCAGGAATGGACCTGGCAGGGTCCAGTAGTGCTTTGGCCAGCAAAAGTGTCTTTATCAGGCTAATTTCAAATATGATAAGAGCAAATGCTTATATGGTCTTAAACAGAGGCTGCTGTAGTCACAGAATGGGATGCCCCGGGCAGGAATGGACCTGGCAGGGTCCAGTAGTGCTTTGGCCAGCAAAAGTGTCTTTATCAGGCCTAATTTCAAATATGATAAGAGCAAATGCTTATATGGTCTTAAACAGAGGCTGCTTTAGTCACAGAATGGGATGCCCTGGGCAGGAATGGACCTGGCAGGGTCCAGTAGTGCTTTGGCCAGCAAAAGTGTCTTTATCAGGCTAATTTCAAATATGATAAGAGCAAATGCTTATATGGTCTTAAACAGAGGCTGCTGTAGTCACAGAATGGGATGCCCCGGGCAGGAATGGACCTGGCAGGGTCCAGTAGTGCTTTGGCCAGCAAAAGTGTCTTTATCAGGCCTAATTTCAAATATGATAAGAGCAAATGCTTATATGGTCTTAAACAGAGGCTGCTTTAGTCACAGAATGGGATGCCCCGGGCAGGAATGGACCTGGCAGGGTCCAGTAGTGCTTTGGCCAGCAAAAGTGTCTTTATCAGGCCTAATTTCAAATATGATAAGAGCAAATGCTTATATGGTCTTAAACAGAGGCTGCTGTAGTCACAGAATGGGATGCCCTGGGCAGGAATGGACCTGGCAGGGTCCAGTAGTGCTTTGGCCAGCAAAAGTGTCTTTATCAGGCCTAATTTCAAATATGATAAGAGCAAATGCTTATATGGTCTTAAACAGAGGCTGCTTTAGTCACAGAATGGGATGCCCTGGGCAGGAATGGACCTGGCAGGGTCCAGTAGTGCTTTGGCCAGCAAAAGTGTCTTTATCAGGCCTAATTTCAAATATGATAAGAGCAAATGCTTATATGGTCTTAAACAGAGGCTGCTTTAGTCACAGAATGGGATGCCCTGGGCAGGAATGGACCTGGCAGGGTCCAGTAGTGCTTTGGCCAGCAAAAGTGTCTTTATCAGGCTAATTTCAAATATGATAAGAGCAAATGCTTATATGGTCTTAAACAGAGGCTGCTGTAGTCACAGAATGGGATGCCCCGGGCAGGAATGGACCTGGCAGGGTCCAGTAGTGCTTTGGCCAGCAAAAGTGTCTTTATCAGGCCTAATTTCAAATATGATAAGAGCAAATGCTTATATGGTCTTAAACAGAGGCTGCTTTAGTCACAGAATGGGATGCCCTGGGCAGGAATGGACCTGGCAGGGTCCAGTAGTGCTTTGGCCAGCAAAAGTGTCTTTATCAGGCTAATTTCAAATATGATAAGAGCAAATGCTTATATGGTCTTAAACAGAGGCTGCTGTAGTCACAGAATGGGATGCCCCGGGCAGGAATGGACCTGGCAGGGTCCAGTAGTGCTTTGGCCAGCAAAAGTGTCTTTATCAGGCCTAATTTCAAATATGATAAGAGCAAATGCTTATATGGTCTTAAACAGAGGCTGCTTTAGTCACAGAATGGGATGCCCTGGGCAGGAATGGACCTGGCAGGGTCCAGTAGTGCTTTGGCCAGCAAAAGTGTCTTTATCAGGCTAATTTCAAATATGATAAGAGCAAATGCTTATATGGTCTTAAACAGAGGCTGCTGTAGTCACAGAATGGGATGCCCTGGGCAGGAATGGACCTGGCAGGGTCCAGTAGTGCTTTGGCCAGCAAAAGTGTCTTTATCAGGCCTAATTTCAAATATGATAAGAGCAAATGCTTATATGGTCTTAAACAGAGGCTGCTGTAGTCACAGAATGGGATGCCCCGGGCAGGAATGGACCTGGCAGGGTCCAGTAGTGCTTTGGCCAGCAAAAGTGTCTTTATCAGGCCTAATTTCAAATATGATAAGAGCAAATGCTTATATGGTCTTAAACAGAGGCTGCTGTAGTCACAGAATGGGATGCCCTGGGCAGGAATGGACCTGGCAGGGTCCAGTAGTGCTTTGGCCAGCAAAAGTGTCTTTATCAGGCCTAATTTCAAATATGATAAGAGCAAATGCTTATATGGTCTTAAACAGAGGCTGCTTTAGTCACAGAATGGGATGCCCTGGGCAGGAATGGACCTGGCAGGGTCCAGTAGTGCTTTGGCCAGCAAAAGTGTCTTTATCAGGCTAATTTCAAATATGATAAGAGCAAATGCTTATATGGTCTTAAACAGAGGCTGCTGTAGTCACAGAATGGGATGCCCCGGGCAGGAATGGACCTGGCAGGGTCCAGTAGTGCTTTGGCCAGCAAAAGTGTCTTTATCAGGCCTAATTTCAAATATGATAAGAGCAAATGCTTATATGGTCTTAAACAGAGGCTGCTTTAGTCACAGAATGGGATGCCCTGGGCAGGAATGGACCTGGCAGGGTCCAGTAGTGCTTTGGCCAGCAAAAGTGTCTTTATCAGGCTAATTTCAAATATGATAAGAGCAAATGCTTATATGGTCTTAAACAGAGGCTGCTGTAGTCACAGAATGGGATGCCCCGGGCAGGAATGGACCTGGCAGGGTCCAGTAGTGCTTTGGCCAGCAAAAGTGTCTTTATCAGGCCTAATTTCAAATATGATAAGAGCAAATGCTTATATGGTCTTAAACAGAGGCTGCTTTAGTCACAGAATGGGATGCCCCGGGCAGGAATGGACCTGGCAGGGTCCAGTAGTGCTTTGGCCAGCAAAAGTGTCTTTATCAGGCCTAATTTCAAATATGATAAGAGCAAATGCTTATATGGTCTTAAACAGAGGCTGCTGTAGTCACAGAATGGGATGCCCTGGGCAGGAATGGACCTGGCAGGGTCCAGTAGTGCTTTGGCCAGCAAAAGTGTCTTTATCAGGCCTAATTTCAAATATGATAAGAGCAAATGCTTATATGGTCTTAAACAGAGGCTGCTTTAGTCACAGAATGGGATGCCCTGGGCAGGAATGGACCTGGCAGGGTCCAGTAGTGCTTTGGCCAGCAAAAGTGTCTTTATCAGGCTAATTTCAAATATGATAAGAGCAAATGCTTATATGGTCTTAAACAGAGGCTGCTGTAGTCACAGAATGGGATGCCCCGGGCAGGAATGGACCTGGCAGGGTCCAGTAGTGCTTTGGCCAGCAAAAGTGTCTTTATCAGGCCTAATTTCAAATATGATAAGAGCAAATGCTTATATGGTCTTAAACAGAGGCTGCTTTAGTCACAGAATGGGATGCCCTGGGCAGGAATGGACCTGGCAGGGTCCAGTAGTGCTTTGGCCAGCAAAAGTGTCTTTATCAGGCTAATTTCAAATATGATAAGAGCAAATGCTTATATGGTCTTAAACAGAGGCTGCTGTAGTCACAGAATGGGATGCCCCGGGCAGGAATGGACCTGGCAGGGTCCAGTAGTGCTTTGGCCAGCAAAAGTGTCTTTATCAGGCCTAATTTCAAATATGATAAGAGCAAATGCTTATATGGTCTTAAACAGAGGCTGCTTTAGTCACAGAATGGGATGCCCCGGGCAGGAATGGACCTGGCAGGGTCCAGTAGTGCTTTGGCCAGCAAAAGTGTCTTTATCAGGCCTAATTTCAAATATGATAAGAGCAAATGCTTATATGGTCTTAAACAGAGGCTGCTGTAGTCACAGAATGGGATGCCCTGGGCAGGAATGGACCTGGCAGGGTCCAGTAGTGCTTTGGCCAGCAAAAGTGTCTTTATCAGGCCTAATTTCAAATATGATAAGAGCAAATGCTTATATGGTCTTAAACAGAGGCTGCTTTAGTCACAGAATGGGATGCCCTGGGCAGGAATGGACCTGGCAGGGTCCAGTAGTGCTTTGGCCAGCAAAAGTGTCTTTATCAGGCTAATTTCAAATATGATAAGAGCAAATGCTTATATGGTCTTAAACAGAGGCTGCTGTAGTCACAGAATGGGATGTCCCGGGCAGGAATGGACCTGGCAGGGTCCAGTAGTGCTTTGGCCAGCAAAAGTGTCTTTATCAGGCCTAATTTCAAATATGATAAGAGCAAATGCTTATATGGTCTTAAACAGAGGCTGCTTTAGTCACAGAATGGGATGCCCTGGGCAGGAATGGACCTGGCAGGGTCCAGTAGTGCTTTGGCCAGCAAAAGTGTCTTTATCAGGCTAATTTCAAATATGATAAGAGCAAATGCTTATATGGTCTTAAACAGAGGCTGCTGTAGTCACAGAATGGGATGCCCCGGGCAGGAATGGACCTGGCAGGGTCCAGTAGTGCTTTGGCCAGCAAAAGTGTCTTTATCAGGCCTAATTTCAAATATGATAACAGCAAATGCTTATATGGTCTTAAACAGAGGCTGCTTTAGTCACAGAATGGGATGCCCTGGGCAGGAATGGACCTGGCAGGGTCCAGTAGTGCTTTGGCCAGCAAAAGTGTCTTTATCAGGCTAATTTCAAATATGATAAGAGCAAATGCTTATATGGTCTTAAACAGAGGCTGCTGTAGTCACAGAATGGGATGCCCTGGGCAGGAATGGACCTGGCAGGGTCCAGTAGTGCTTTGGCCAGCAAAAGTGTCTTTATCAGGCCTAATTTCAAATATGATAAGAGCAAATGCTTATATGGTCTTAAACAGAGGCTGCTTTAGTCACAGAATGGGATGCCTCACAGCAGACTTAAGATCAGTTCAGTATATATGCACAGTTAGTTACTATAAGCAGCCTGAAAACGCTAACAAAGGCTGGATGAAAAAAAAAAAATCTCCCTGTCAGCCAGCTCCGTTTTTCCTACCTTTCCCTGGCTTTCTGTCTGTCTCCTGCCTGTCTCCTGCCTGTCTCCTGCCTGTCCCTGTCTGTCCCTGTCTCCAGCCTGTCTAACTGCCTCAGCTACACAGCGTTCTGTCTGTCTGTCACGAATGCAATAGAGAAATGAGGAAAAGCAAGATGGCCGCCGTTAAATACCGCTGTGTGACGTCACCGGGCTTGCTGGCTGCTGATAGGCTGCATGTGACTGCCCCAGCTTGCACTGGCGCGGGATACATGTCCAGACATGTCCCGTCCGCCATCTTAGAATGCCTGTAAATGTAAATGAATGGATGTTAAAGGAAAACTTCGAGTGATCGAATCGCGGGGAAATTCGGATTCGATCCGAATCGAATTTTTCCTGAAATTCGGATCGAATCCGGGTTCGTCCGGATCGATTCGCTCATCCCTACATATAAGATATACTTTTATTCAGGGTGAAGGTCCGGATTAATGTGAGCAATCTGTATGTACAGGATGTGGGAAACATATAAGATATACTTTTATTCAGGGTGAAGGTCTGGATTAATGTGGGCAATCTGTATGTACAGGGTGTGGGAAACATATAAGATATACTTTTATTCAGGGTGAAGGTCCGGATTAATGTGAGCAATCTGTATGTATAGGGTGTGGGAAACATATAAGATAGACTCTTATTCGGGGTGAAGGTCCGGATTAATGTGAGCAATCTGTATGTACAGGGTGTGGGAAACATATAAGATATACTTTTATTCAGGGTGAAGGTCCGGATTAATGTGAGCAATCTGTATGTACAGGGTGTGGGAAACATATGAGATATACTTTTATTCAGGGTGAAGGTCCGGATTAATGTGAGCAATCTGTATGTACAGGGTGTGGGAAACATATAAGATATACTTTTATTCAGGGTGAAGGTCCGGATTAATGTGAGCAATCTGTATGTACAGGATGTGGGAAACATATAAGATATACTTTTATTCAGGGTGAAGGTCCGGATTAATGTGAGCAATCTGTATGTACAGGATGTGGGAAACATATAAGATATACTTATATTCAGGGGGAAGGTCCGGATTAATGTGGGCAATCTGTATGTACAGGATGTGGGAAACATATAAGATATACTTTTATTCAGGGTGAAGGTCCGGATTAATGTGGGCAATCTGTATGTACAGGATGTGGGAAACATATAAGATATACTTTTATTCAGGGTGAAGGTCCGGATTAATGTGAGCAATCTTTATGTACAGGATGTGGGAAACATATAAGATATACTTTTATTCAGGGTGAAGGTCCGGATTAATGTGAGCAATCTTTATGTACAGGATGTGGCAAACATATAAGATATACTTTTATTCAGGGTGAAGGTCCGGATTAATGTGGGCAATCTGTATGTACAGCATACTCTTGCTAAGACCATTGCAGGCAATGTATAAACGTATTAAGACAATCAGTATTGGTTTGTATTGGTATCTAATGGGTTAAACAGGCGAATAGCTATGAGAACGCTGAATGGTCCGAGAGCGAGTAAAGTCCACAGAGTAACTTTATTCTGCTGACGCGCGAGGCCGCCGCTCCTCTCCTGCATCGCTTCCAACGCCAGCTCCGCTCTGATGAAAGGGTCTCCCCGACCCAGAAACGCGCGACGGCATAAAGGAGTTATACTGTCAATACCCTTTTTGCATACCAAACGTTGCCCGAGGAGCGCATTTATAACTAGTGTCATAACTTGTCATAGCTATGCAGTAAATTCAGTCACTCCGGCGTAGACCAACAGGCTGTATCATTACTAACGCCAGTTAGCGACAGATGAGTGCCTGTAGCAGGCATTTTCAGAGTGGTTTCGGTAACGAATAGTGGCAGGGACCCCTGGGGCTAATGCCTCCCAGTCACTGAGGGGTTACCTTTAGGCAATTAGTTAGGCTCCGCCCACCTGAATACTGATTGGTTCCTGGGCCTGATATAAGGGATTGTTCGAGGTTTGTCATCATCAGTGAGCAGAGCTCGAGTGCTGCACCCGAAGGATGAAGAGGAGGAGGACCGGTGCCTAAGGAGGAAGCACTGGCCGGTACACTCTAAAGAGGGGTGCTATGGGAGCATTGCCGTCCAATCATAGTTTGCCATAATGAGGGGTGGACTGGCCATAAGGAGACCCGGGACAATGCCCGGTGGGTCGCACTGCTTTGGGGCCAGTTGGGCTGCTGCTTTTAACACCCACATATGACCCCTGCCCCCTTAGTCTACCCCTCTGCCCCCTGTACCCAGCCCCACTGTACCCACAAGCCAAGGAACCCCAGACCTCAATGCTATAGCCCCAGCACCCACATTCAATCTCTGCTCCCTTAGTCTCCCTCTCAGCCCCCTGTACCCAGCCCCACTGTACCCACAAGCCAAGGAACCCCAGCCCCCAATGCTATAGCCCCAGCACCCACATTTACTCCCTGCCCCTTAGTCTTCCTCTCAGCCCCCTGTACCCAGCCCCACTGTACCCACAAGCCAAGGAACCCCAGACCTCAATGCTATAGCCCCAGCACCCACATTCAATCTCTGCCCCCTTAGTCTCCCTCTCAGCCCCCTGTACCCAGCCCCACTGTACCCACAAGCCAGGGAACCCCAGCCCCCAATGCTATAGCCCCAGCACCCACATTTACTCCCTGCCCCTTAGTCTTCCTCTCAGCCCCCTGTACCCAGCCCCACTGTTCCCACAAGCCAAGGAACCCCAGCCCCCAATGCTATAGCCCCAGCACCCATATTCAGTCCCTGCCCCCTTAGTCTCCCCCTCAGCCCCCTGTACCCAGCCCCACTCTACCCACAAGACAAGGAACCCCAGCCCCCAATGCTATAGCCCCAGCACCCACATTCAATCTCTGCCCCCTTAGTCTCCCTCTCAGCCTCCTGTACCCAGTCCCACTGTACCCACAAGCCAAGGAACCCCAGCCCTCAATGCTATAGCCCCAGCATCATGGTTGGGGAGGGGCCTCAGCAGGTCTTGGGCTGGTAGAATCCAGGGCTGATTTTTGTCCCCAGTCCGCCACTGTCCGTGACTATGTCATCTGGCAAACAGCTCTGATTTGCTTTAATGGGGAACAAGAGTGGCCACATCCTCATGGCGAGTGCGTTTGCACCCCAACCTATTTTAATGGCTGATGTGGGAGTGTGCACACTGCCCCGAAGATGCAGCTATACGGCCCTGTTATTCCCCATTGTACACAATCAGAGCCATTTGCTGAATGACATAGTCACGGCAAAAAGCTCTGATTGGCCGTGCCTGACCATTGAGTGAATACCAGCAACCTGGATGGGTTTCACACAGCAGGGCATCCCAATTCAGAATTCCCCTGGGGAAGGCCAGCGACTAGCCCTGGAATCTTTTTGTTCCTCTTTTAGAAGACCTTAACTAGACTGGGATTAGCCGAAGAAATCAATGGGGGCCCAGAGTGAGTACCCGAACATCCCCATTCCCCTGGCCCCAAGAAGTCCACTGTGCAGGGGCGGTTCCAGGTCGGGGTCATCCCACACTACTGTGGAGCCCAATTCCATACCTCCCAACGTTTGAAAATGGAAAAGAGGGACATTTTTTGTCCTTAAACCATGCCCCCAGTCATGCCCTTAAAGGGAAACACTACCTAATAATTACATAATAATAAATTACAGCCAAGCCCCCCTCCACAAATAGCCAAGCCCCCCACTTACGTCTCTTTCTCTCTCTCGGCGCCGCCTCACCAGCCCCACAAAACGCAGCACTCCATACCTCCTTACGCCGCAGCAGCTTCAGCAATAAGTGCTGCACGCCCGATGCACCCCCGGCTCCCGCACACCGCCCTGCCGGTTCCATTTTACAGATGCCCATCTTCAGCTCTGCCAACCGCACCTGTCCCGGCACCGGCCCCTTCAATTTCCGTCCAGCTACTGGGCCGTCAGACTTCTGAAAGCAGCGCTGCCCTGCTCGACAACAGGACTCCTTAAGCGCCCCGGGATGCAACACTGCGGCGCGGGACAAGGGCCCCAAAGCGGGATTGGCCCCTGAAAATCTGGACACTTCGGGGTATGCATACCTCCCAAGTGTCCTTGATTTGGAGGGACTGTCCCTCTTTGAAGTCCATGTCCCCCTGTTCCTCGTTGTTCTCATTTGTCCCTCTTTGAGGTGTTACATGCAGATCTGCAGCAATAAATGATTCATTTGCCTATTTAAAGTGTTTCTATTGTTGTAACTGTTACAGCCTATCTCCTATCCATCACTCAATAAGGGGCCTGGCTTCCCCATCCGTCAATGAGGGGGGGTGGCCTAATTTAACAAATGTCCCTCTTTCCCACCCTGAAATGTTGGTAGGTATGGGTATGCTATTCACTCATAGTCTGTGGGTGTCCCCTCTACACTACCTGTCACGTGACCATTAAAAAGTGTCTACTCTGAGAGTGTCTAAAAAAAATATATATATATATATTATATATATTATATATATATTTATAATAATAATAATAATATATATATATATATATATATATATATATATATATATATATATATATATATATATATATATATATATATATATATATCTCAAATAATAAATATAAAATAAATAAATATAAAATATATAAATATAATATATAATAAATAAATATATAATATATAAATATAATGTATAATAAATATATTTATTAATTTTATATATAATAAATAAAATATAAAATATGGATCACTAATTAGTCTTCCGATTGGGCCTCCGGGAAATGATGAGATTTGGTTGCAGCACATTGTGGTGATGATGAGACGTCAGGTGGGTGTAGCTGTGATGTCACCTCTGTGGTGGGCTTCATGACACGTTCGGCAAGACGCAGGCGTGACTCCCCCCTACGCACCTCGGACCACATCCTGTGTCAGTGAGAAGAGCAGTGTGATGACAGCACCAGCCCGGCGCCCTGCAGACCTGCAACACGTAAGACCCTCCTCTTCTTCTTTTTACATTTATTATCACTGAAAACCACTCCGTTACCCTTTATATACCCCGACCCACTCCTCGTATACCCCGACCCACTCCTCGTATACCCCGACCCACCCCTCGTATACCCCAACCCACCCCTCGTATACCCCGACCCACCCCTCGTATACCCCGACCCAGTCCTCATATACCCCGACCCACCCCTCGTATACTTCAACCCACTCCTTGTATATACCCCGACCCACTCCTCGTATACCCCAACCCACCCCTCGTATACCCCGACCCACTCCTCATATACCACGACCCACTCCTCGTATACTTCAACCCACTCCTTGTATATACCCCGACCCACTCCTCGTATACCCCGACCCACTCCTCATATACCCCGACCCACTCCTCGTATATACCCCGACCCACCCCTCGTATACCACGACCCACTCCTCGTATATCCCGACCCACCCCATGTATACCCCGACCCACCCCTCGTATACCCCGACCCACTCCTCGTATATACCCCGACCCACTCCTCGTATATCCTGACCCACCCCATGTATACCCCGACCCACCCCTCGTATACCCCGACCCACCCCTCGTATACCCCGACCCACTCCTCGTATACCCCGACCCACTCCTCGTATATCCTGACCCACTCTTCGTATACCCCGACCCACCCCTCGTATACTTCAACCCACTCCTCCCACTCCTTATATACTCCAACCCAGTCCTCGTATACCCCACCCACTCCTCAAATCCCCCAACCCACTCCTTGTATACTCTGACCCACTCCTCGTATACCCCGACCCACTCCTCGTATCCCCCGACCCACCCCTCGTATACCCCAACCCACCCCTTGTATACCCCGACCCACTCCTCATATACCACGACCCACCCCATCGTATACTTCAACCCACTCCTTGTATATACCCCGACCCACTCCTCGTATACCCCGACCCACTCCTCATATACCCCGACCCACTCCTCGTATATACCCCGACCCACCCCTCGTATACCCCGACCCACTCCTCGTATATCCCGACCCACCCCATGTATACCCCGACCCACCCCTTGTATACCCCGACCCACTCCTCGTATATACCCCGACCCACTCCTCGTATATCCTGACCCACCCCATGTATACCCCGACCCACCCCTCGTATACCCTGACCCACCCCTCGTATACCCCGACCCACTCCTCGTATACCCCGACCCACTCCTCGTATACCCTGACCCACCCCTCGTATACCCCGACCCACTCCTCGTATACCCCGACCCACTCCTCGTATATACCCCGACCACTCCTCGTATATCCCGACCCACTCTTCGTATACCCCGACCCACCCCTCGTATACTTTAACCCACTCCTCCCACTCCTTATATACTCCAACCCAGTCCTCGTATACCCCACCCACTCCTCAAATCCCCCAACCCACTCCTTGTATACTCTGACCCACTCCTCGTATACTCCAACCCACTCCTCGTATCCCCCGACCCACTCCTCGTATACCCCAACACACTCCTTGTATACCCCAACACACTCCTTGTATACCCCACCCACTCCTCATATACCCTGACCCCCTCTTTGTATACCCCAACCCACTTCTCGTATACCTGGATAAGTTTCACACAGCAGGGCATGTCATTTCAGAATTCCCCTGGGGAAGGCCAGCGACCAGCCCTGGAATCTTTTAGAGCAGGCCGCCCTGGGTTTTGTTCCGCTTTTAGAAGACCCTAACTAGGCTGGCATTAGCCGAATAAATCATTGGGGCCCCCGAGTGAGTACCCGAACACACTCCCCTGGCCCCAAGAAGTCCACTATGCGGGGGCGGTTCCAGGTCTGGGTCATCCCACACTCCTGTGGAGCCCTATTCCATACCTCCCAACATTTGAAAATGGAAAAGAGGGACATTTTTTATCCTTAAACTAAGCCCCCAGCCACGCCCCCGCCATGCTCTTAAAGGGAATCACCACCTAATTATTACATAATAATAAATAATACCTACAGCCAAGCCCCCAACAAACAGACAAGACCCTCCACAAACAGCCAAGCCCCTCACAAACAGCCAAGCCCCCCTCCACAAACAGCCAAGCCCCCCTCCACAAACAGCCAAGCCCCCCACAAACAGCCAAGCGCCCCTCCACAAACAGCCAAGCCCCCTCCACAAACAGCCAAGCCCCCCTCCACAAACAGCCAAGCCCCCCCAACAAACAGCCAAGCCCCCCTCCACAAACAGCCAAGCCCCTCACAAACAGCCAAGCCCCCCCAACAAACAGCCAAGCCCCCACAAACAGCCAAGCCCTCCACAAACTGCCAAGCCCCCCACAAACAGCCAAGCCCCCCTCCACAAACATCCAAGCCCCCACAAACAGCCAAGCCCCGCAACAAACAGCCAAACCCCCCCAACAAACAGCCAAGCCCCCACAAACAGCCAAGCCCTCTACAAACAGCCAAGCCCTCCACAAACAGCCAAGCCCCCCAACAAACATCCAAGCCCCCACAAACAGCCAAGCCCTCCACAAACAGCCAAGCCCCCCCCCAACAAACAGCCAAGCCCCCCAACAAACAGCCAAGCCCCCCAACAAACAGCCAAGCCCCCCAACAAACATCCAAGCCCCCACAAACAGCCAAGCCCTCCACAAACAGCCAAGCCCCCCTCCACAAACTTCCAAGCCCCCACAAACAGCCAAGCCCCCCACAAACAGCCAAGCGCCCCTCCACAAACAGCCAAGCCCCCTCCACAAACAGCCAAGCCCCCCTCCACAAACAGCCAAGCCCCCCTCCACAAACAGCCAAGCCCCCCCAACAAACAGCCAAGCCCCCCTCCACAAACAGCCAAGCCCCTCACAAACAGCCAAGCCCCCCCAACAAACAGACAAGCCCCCACAAACAGCCAAGCCCTCCACAAACTGCCAAGCCCCCCACAAACAGCCAAGCCCCCCTCCACAAACAGCCAAGCCCCCACAAACAGCCAAGCCCCCCAACAAAAAGCCAAGCCCCCCAACAAACAGCCAAGCCCCCACAAACAGCCAAGCCCCCACAAACAGCCAAGCCCTCCACAAACTGCCAAGCCCCCCACAAACAGCCAAGCCCCCCTCCACAAACATCCAAGCCCCCACAAACATCCAAGCCCCCCAACAAACAGCCAAGCCCTCCACAAACAGCCAAGCCCCCCCCAACAAACAGCCAAGCCCCCCAACAAACAGCCAAGCCCCCCAACAAACAGCCAAGCCCCCCAACAAACATCCAAGCCCCCACAAACAGCCAAGCCCTCCACAAACAGCCAAGCCCCCCTCCACAAACATCCAAGCCCCCACAAACAGCCAAGCCCCCCACAAACAGCCAAGCGCCCCTCCACAAACAGCCAAGCCCCCTCCACAAACAGCCAAGCCCCCCTCCACAAACAGCCAAGCCCCCCTCCACAAACAGCCAAGCCCCCCCAACAAACAGCCAAGCCCCCCTCCACAAACAGCCAAGCCCCTCACAAACAGCCAAGCCCCCCCAACAAACAGACAAGCCCCCACAAACAGCCAAGCCCTCCACAAACTGCCAAGCCCCCCACAAACAGCCAAGCCCCCCTCCACAAACAGCCAAGCCCCCACAAACAGCCAAGCCCCCCAACAAAAAGCCAAGCCCCCCAACAAACAGCCAAGCCCCCACAAACAGCCAAGCCCTCTACAAACAGCCAAGCCCTCCACAAACTGCCAAGCCCCCCACAAACATCCAAGCCCCCCTCCACAAACATCCAAGCCCCCACAAACAGCCAAGCCCCCCAACAAACAGCCAAGCCCCCCCAACAAACAGCCAAGCCCCCACAAACAGCCAAGCCCTCTACAAACAGCCAAGCCCTCCACAAACAGCCAAGCCCCCCAACAAACATCCAAGCCCCCACAAACAGCCAAGCCCCCCAACAAACAGCCAAGCCCCCCCAACAAACAGCCAAGCCCCCCAACAAACAGCCAAGCCCCCCAACAAACAGCCAAGCCCCCCCAACAAACATCCAAGCCCCCCACGTCTCTTTCTCTCTCAGCACCGCCTCGCCAGCCCCACACAACGCAGCACTCCTCTCACCACAGCAGCTTCAGCAATGAACGCTGCACGCCTGACTTAGCAGATGCCCATCTTCAGCTCTGCCCACCGTACCTGTCCTGGCACCGGCCCCTCCAATTTCCATCCAGATACTGGGCCGCTGGACTTCCTAAAGCGGTACCGCTATGCTCGAAGCGTGGGACCATTTAAAGCAGCGGTTCCGTGCTCGACAACAGAACTCCTTAAAGCGCCATAAAGCGCTCCGGGACCCAACACTGCGGTGCGGGACAAGGGCCCCAAAGAGGGATACCTCCCAAGTGTCTCTGATTTGGAGGGACTGTCCCTCTTTTGAGTCCATAATGATAGTCAATAAATGATTCATTTGCCTATTCAAAGTGTTTCCATTGTTTTAACTGTTACAATCTCCTATCCATCCCTCAATGAGGGGGTGTGGCTTCATCCATCCCATCAATGAGGGGGGTGGCCTAATTTAACAAATGTCCCTCTTTCCCACCCTGAAAAGTTGGTAGGTATGGGTAAACTATTCACTCATAGTCTGTGGGTGTCCCCTCTACACTACCTGTTACGTGACCATTAAAAAGTGTCTCCTCTGAGAGTGTCTAATAAAAAAAAAATATATATATATATATATTTATTTATATAATATATATATATATATATATATATATATATATATATATATATATATATAATTAAAGAAATATATAATATATAATAAAGAAATATATTTATTATATATTATATTTATATATTATATATGTATTAATATTATATATAATAAATAAAATATAAAATACGGATCTTCCGATTGGGCCTCCGGGAAAAGATGTGCGATTTGGTTGCAGCACATTGTGGTGATGATGAGACGTCAGGTGGGTGTAGCTGTGATGTCACCTCTGTGGTGGGCTTCATGACACGTTCGGCAAGACGCAGGCGTGACTCCCCTCTACACACCTTGGATCACATCCTGTGTCAGTAAGTGGAGCAGTGTGATGACAGCACCAGCCCGGCGCCCTGCAGACCTGCAACACGTAAGACCCTCCTCTTCTTATTATTACATTTATTATCACTGAAAACCACTCCGTTACCCTTTATATACCCCGACCCACTCCTCGTATACCCCGACCCACTCCTCGTATACCCCGACCCACCCCTCATATACCCCGACCCACTCCTCGTATACCCCCCCCCGTACCCCAACCCACTGCTCGTATATATCCCGACCCACTCCTCGTATACCCCGACCCAGTCCTTGTATACTCCAACCCACTGCCCGTTTACCCCGACCCACTCCTCATATCCCCGACCCACTCCTTGTGTACCCCAACATACTCCTCATATACCCCGACCCACTCCTCATATACCCCGACCCACTCCTTGTGTACCCCAACATACTCCTCATATACCCCGACCCACTTCTTGTATACCCCAACCCACTCCTCATATCCCCCGACCCACTTCTTGTATACCCCAACACACTCCTCATATACCCCGACCCACTCCTCATACCCCCCCACCCAATCCTTGTATACCCGGACCCACTCCTCATATCCCCCGACCCACTCCTTGTATACCCCAACACACTCCTCATATACCCCGACACACTCCTTGTATACTCCAGCCCACTCCTCCTATACCCTGACTCACTCCTCATATACCCCCGACCCACTCTTTGTATACTCCGACCCACTCCTCGTATACCCCACCCACTCCTCATATCCCCCAACCCACTCCTCATATCCTCCAACCCACTCCTCGTATACCTCGACCCACCCCTTGTATACCCCAACACACTCCTTGCATACCCCAACACACTCCTTATATACCCCGACCCACTCTTTGTATACCCCAACCCACTCCTCGTATACTCCGACCCACTCCTCATATACCCTGACACACTCCTCGTATACCTCGACCCACTCCTCATAACCCCTTGACCCACGTCTTGTATTCCCCAACACACTCCTCATATACCCCGACCTGTTACCTCTCATATCCCCCGACCCACTCCTCATATCCCCCGACCCACTCCTTGTGTACCCCAACACACTCCTCATATACCCCGACCCACTCCTCATATCCCCCGACCCACTCCTCATATCCCCCGACCCACTCCTCATATCCCCCGACCCACTCCTTGTATACTCCGACCCACTCCTTGTATACCCCGACCTACTCCTCATAACCCCCTGACCCACTTCTTGTATACCCCAACACACTCCTTATATACCCCGACCTGTTACCTCTCAGATATCCCGACCCACTCCTCATATACCCCAATCCACTCCTCGTATACCCCAACCCCTTACCCCTCATATACCCACTCCTTATATACCCCCTGTATCATAAAGATTGATGGGAGAAGATCCCTGTGCTGAAAAAAGTAACTCCCTATAGAACTTGTATTGCTTTTTGATCATAATCCAGAGTAGAAATGTTTGATCTTCCTTGCAACAATATTAAAGAGGAACATCGGGGCCATCCAAGTTCCACCCCTTGGGGCATCCCAAATTGGGATGCCCCGCTGTTGTGAAACCCCCCTGGAACACTCACCTTCTCCCGGAGCTCTCGGCATGTCTGTACGCTGCGGGCGCATCCCCCGCTCACCTCCAGCCGGCCACACATGCCCGGGCCCGGCCATTCTGAATGGCATGCCACGGCTAGGAGGTGAGCGGCTGCTTAGCCATCTAGACAGCTTGGCCGTCAAATGGAAGCGTGCGCAGTGATTGGCTGAGTGGGCCGATCAGCCAATCTGCACATTCGCTCTTATCCGAAACTGCACTGTGGGAGCGAAAGGAAGGTGAATGTAGGGGGCATACCTCCCAAGTGTCCCTGATTTGGAGGGACTGTCCCTCTTTTGAGTCCACGTCCCCCTGACCCTCGTTGTTCTCCTTTGTCCCTCTTTGAGGTGTAACATGCAGATCTGCAGCAATAAATGATTCATTTGCCTATTCAAAGTGTTTCTATTGTTGAAAATGTTACAGCCATCTCCTATCCATCAATCAATGAGGGGGCGTGGCTTAATCTAACCCCACCCTGAAAAGTTGAAAGGTAAGGTTCCTATCAGGGGCGGACTGGCCATAGGGCATACCGGGACAAATCCCGGTAGGCCGCTGCTTCCCATCTGGCCGCCACACCGAAGTCACTGCGGCTCCTGCTGCGAAGTCCCCGCGGCCCCTCGCCCACCTACTTGTACCCGCGGCCCCTGGATCGCCTCCTTTTCCTCCCCGCCTGGCGTGGCCAGCGAGGTGTGTGGCCTGTGTGCAACTTCTTTTCCCCGCCGGGCGGGGACAGAGCTGCATCATCTTAGTTCCCACACACGCTGTCCCCGACCAGGCGGGGGGGGGGGAAGAAGCTGCTACTACTCTAGCAGGGAGTCTCCGGCCCGGCGGGGCTCGTGGGACACAGTAGAGGTGAGGAGGAGGTGAGAGGCGACTGCTGGAAGACTGATCATCTCTGTCTGGTAAGTACCATATTCTTTTGTTGTTGTTTTTTTTTGTCTGTGGCACTGGCATCTCTGGGCTCCGGCATGCTGGGGGTATGCGCTTTCATGGACCAATCACCTCCAAGGCGATTTGGGATGCCCTACTGTGTGAACCCTTCCAGATCACCGAAATAATTCGCCTCTTCCCGGACTCTAACGACACATCACTCGGCAGGATCATGGCAGGATCATGGCCAGTAACAGGAAGTAGTTACCCAAATAAGACATGTGACATCCAATGCACATGCATTACAGGGCACCCAGGGCCCTGAAAGACGCTGCTCTCTGCCTCACTAGCGTCTAACCAGGTATGCATCAGTGTCAACACTTGGAGACCCCAGGTTCTCAGTGTCTCAGACAGAGCCCTGGACCTACTACTTAGGACCCAAGACACTCCCATGTTCTGGAGTCTAAGGGAACCGCTGGGCTTTAGTAGAACCTCCCGTGTGGGTTATTAGACTTGGCTGCTTGAGTGGCCCCAGGTCATCCCCTGGTAGCATTATTGGACCGGAGCAGGGAGACATAGGTCACCCGAGGAGGTGGTTGAGATAGTGGTCAAGTGATAGTGGAAGTCAAGAATCACAGGAGCAAGTTTGGAATCTAAGGAACTTGCTGGGCTTCAGTAGAGCCTCCATTAAGGGTGGTTAGACTTGGCTGCTTGAGTGGCCTTGGGTCATCCCCTGGTAGCATTAATGGATCTAAGCAGGGAGACAGAGGTCACCCAAGGAGGTGGTGGAGATAGTGGTCAAGTGATAGTGGAAGTCAAGGAGCACAGGAGCAAGTCTGGAGTCTAAGGGACCCTCTATGCTTCAGTAGAGCCTCCCGCAAGGGTGGTTAGACTTGGCTGCTTGAGTGGCCTTGGGTCATCCCCTGGTAGCATTAATGGATCTAAGCAGGGAGACAGAGGCCACTCGAGGAGGTGATGGAGATAGTGGTCAAGTGATAGTGGAAGTCAAGGAGCACAGTAGCAAGTCTGGAGTCTAAGGGACCCCCTGGGCTTCAGTAGAGCCTCCCGTAAGGGTGTTTAGACTTGGCTGCTTGAGTTGCCTCAGATCATCCCCTGGTAGCATTAACGGATCTAATCAGGGAGACAGAGGGCCACCCAAGGAGGTGATGGAGATAGTGGTCAAGTGATAGTGGAAGTCAAGGATCACAGGAGCAAGTCTGGAGTCTAAGGGACCCGTTGGGCTTCAGTAGAGCCTCCCATAAAGGAGGTTAGACTTGGCTGCTTGAGTGGCCTCAGGTCATCCCCTGGTAGCATTAATGGATCGGAGCAGGGAGACAGAGATCACCCGAGGAGGTGGTGGAGATAGTGGTCAAGTGAAAGTGGAAGTCAAGGAGCACAGGAGCAAGTCTGGAGTCTAAGGGACCCCCTGGGCTTCAGTAGAGCCTCCCGTAAGGGTGTTTAGACTTGGCTGCTTGAGTTGCCTCAGATCATCCCCTGGTAGCATTAACGGATCTAATCAGGGAGACAGAGATCACCCGAGGAGGTGGTGGAGATAGTGGTCAAGTGAAAGTGGAAGTCAAGGAGCACAGGAGCAAGTCTGGAGTCTAAGGGACCCCCTGGGCTTCAATAGAGCCTCCGGCAAGGGTGGTTAGACTTGGCTGCTTGAGTGGCCTTGGGTCATCCCCTGGTAGCATTAATAGACCTGAGCAGAGAGACAGAGGTCACCCAAGGAAGTCTTGAGGTAGTGGTCAAGTGATAGTGGAGGTCAAGGAGCACAGGAGCAAATCTGGAGTCTAAGGGATACAGTGGGCTTCACTAGCGCCTCCCATCAGGGTGGTTAGACTTGGCTGCTTGAGTGGCCTCAGGTCATCCCCTGGTAGCATTAATAGACCTAAGCAGGGAGACAGAGGCCACCGGACGAGGTGGTGGAGATAGTGGTCAAGTGATAGTGGAAGTCATGGAGCACAGGAGCATGTCTGGAGTCTAAGGGACCCTCTGCGCTTCAATAGAGCCTCCAGGAAGGGTGGTTAGACTTGGCTGTTTGAGTGGCCTCAGGTCATCCTCTGGTAGCAATAATGGACCTAATCAGGGAGACAGTGGCCACCCGAGGAGGTGGTGGAGATAGTGGTCAAGTGATAATGGATGTCAAGGAGCACAGGAGCAAGTCTGGAGTCTAAGAGACCCGCTGGGCTTCAGTACAGAGAAGAAACAAAGAAAAGAAAGAAAGAAAGAAAGAAAGAAAGAAAGAAAGAAAGAAAGAAAAAAAGAATGGCTCTCCCAATGGCCAATCTGCCCCTGGCTGACCTCCCTTAGTCCTGGTTACTGCACAGCCCTGTGTCCTGCATAGGGGCTGCCCCAGGGTAGAGGGAATGAGATGGGCCCTCCCAAGGTGAAAGGGCCCCGGCACCTGCCTGCGTATGCCCAGTGCTGACACCAGCCCTGGATAGAGACACTGAATCTATTTAAATCTATCATGTAGAGGATTTTCAGAGTTGCTGACTGGCCTACTGTAGATGGATGTGGAAAAACTGATGCTTGTGTGACCAGGATGGGTTCAACCAACATGTATGAGTCATGGCTGACCGGACCCTGCTACGTGTCATGGAAAGCTGAGTGTTAGTTGTGGTCTTTCGAGTCTGAACACCACATTTTACACCCGTTCTCAACTTCTCATATTCAGTAGTTTCACTATTATTCAGAGACACAATGCAAATGGGCCCACTGAGACTCTCTTACTCCATGGCCCCACATTAAACCTGGAGCTGGCCCTAAGTATGAATATAATCTCAGTCTGACCAGTTCCTAGGAAAGTTTCCCTTTACTTTAATAAATCCAGGCCAAATCCAAGTAGTTCCAAATCTTCAGCAATAGCCCCACAGCTCCAACTGGCCTAACTCATAAAAGTAACCATCACCAGGGGCGGACTGGGGTTAGAAAATGGCCCCGGGCTTTTCTGGTTACACAGGCCCTTCCGCAGTGTGTTCAGGACGGTATCTGTGCCCCCTCCTCATAACACGCTGAGTGGTGAGATAAGGATTCTAGGAGCTTTACTGAAGAACAAAAAAGCCACTCTTACTTTACCAAGACAAAGCCACAGGAATATAAGAAACTTGGACAAAGCACGCCACCGCTGATAAATAAATCACATGACCGGGGGCCTTAGTCTAACACAAATTTTTAATTCACATCCCAGAAGAGGAAAACAATAAGGAAGAACATCAAAAACCTGACAAAAAGGGAGATTACCTTTAAAGCGGACCAACACCCGGGGGGGGGGGGCGATCAGATCCCCCCAGGAAGCCCACAATCCTACCTTTTCTACGTTCCAGTGGCGCATGCGCGCCTGCCGCCCCCTTCCGCGCGTCCCTCTAGCAGGGCGCGCTCCCGCGCTGGCCGTTTGCGAATGGCCGGCGCGGGTGCGCTCCCTGTAAGAGGGATGTGCGGGAGGCGCCGGCGGACGCACTCTGCTTGTCCGTCGCTGCAGCGGGGATTGGCTGCAGCGGTCACATGGGAGCGGGGTGAGATGAGTTTTCGGGGCTTTCTGGGGGGTTTCACACAGCGGGGCACCCCCGATCGGGGTGCCCCACCGGAGTGGACCAAAACCCAGGATAGTCAAAATCCTGGGTGTTGGTCCACTTTAAGTTAAGTTGCCCAGCATTGTCCCTGTTACTGTGAATATTCACCATGGGATGTGAATCACTCCAGATGTTAGAGCCACCTGCTAGGCCAGTAGACAACGTAGTAATAGTCAGCTCTACCTTGAATTTGTGGCTTTCCCAGGTGAGACAAAAGACCTCCGGCAGCAGCTAGGAGCGCTCCATTCCAACAATCCTCGCGGTAGGACAGAAAAATGTAGCCGGCCAGTTGATCCAGTAAAAATTTAAGTAAAACCTTGAGTGCAGCCCATGTGGTGGAAGGGTCGAAGACCTCGCAGTACAGCCTAGACCCCATGTGCTTGCACAAATTCAAAAGAGGAGGGGTGGCAGCCGCTCAGACCATTTTATAACTAACCTGGGAGGGGCACGTTAGCAGGGCAATTAGAATTTGTGCAAGCACATGGGGTGTGGGGTCTAGGCTGTATTGCAAGGTCTTTGACCCTTCCACCCCATGGGCTGCACTTGAGGTTTTAGGGCAACCTCAGGAAAGCCTGCTCCCAATTTATCTATTGCACTGTATGTCCCAAATGGGGCTCTCAGAGATTAGAGTTAGGACTGCACCCCACAGAGGCACCTTGGCGCTTGTTGGTGCAGCTTCAGCTACTTCTGCAGGTGTATGTGGACCAAGTCCTCTGTTTTTATCCAGATTTAGAGACAGATTTTAGGTTGGTCTGCAAGCTAACAGGGTTGAGTGCTGCGGCTCCTTTAAGAGTTGTGTATCCTAATTGCCCTGCTAACGTGCACCTCCCAGGTTAGTTATAAAATGGTCTGAGCGGCTCCCGCACCTCCTTTGTTTCTTTTAAATACACTTTATTGCCAAAACACACATAAAAAAAAACATATCATAGAACATATCGTATTTTTCGACCTATAAGACGCGCCCCAAAAGCTGGGGGGAAATGCCCGTGTGTCTTATAGGGCGAAGGCGATGTGGCATCCCTGACCGCTGCTGGGTCAGTCAGGGGTGTGATCTGACATACTGCCTGTTCTATGGTGGTTTGGGGGGCTGCACGCTGTTATACAGGGACACCTGGGAAGTGCGGCGCTGGCAGGCGCGGACTGGGACTAAAAAATGGCCCGGGACTTTTTGGGGCACACCGGCCCTGCTGTACTGTTCCTGGCCCAGTATAGTATAGTAATGTCACATATATATATATATATATATATATATATATATATATATATACACTTATTTTGTTCCATGGTTTACCAGGGTTTAGAGGACAAAAATAAGAAAGAAAATATTATGAACAAAATGGTGTGCAGTGAGCATAATCCCACATTGGAGGCAGTGTGCAACATCTCCCATTACAGGCAGAGAGGGGCATCCCTCATTACAGACAGAGAGGGGCATCCCGCATTGCAGAGAGTGAGGGGCATCCCTCATTACAGACAATGAGGGGCACCACTCATTACAGGCAGAGAGGGGCATCCCGCATTGCAGAGAGTGAGGGGCATCCCTCATTACAGACAATGAGGGGCACCCCTCATTACAGGCAGAGAGGGGCATCCCGCATTATAGGCAGAGAGTGGCATCCCTCATTACAGACAGAGAGGGGCATCCCGCATTATAGGCAGAGAGGGGCATCCGCCCACTCCCTCCCCCCAACGATGGACAATAATAAGGCAGCAGGCGGGCAGGGTAACCGATTCATGCCTGCCTGCCTGCCCACCTGCCGCTGTGATTCCCCCGACACACTTACCAGTTGTTGTGCGCTGGCCGCCTCTGCCTCCGCCGCTCTCACACACACGCACGGGCACTTCCTGGTTGGTGGGCATGCCCCATATGGTCAGCGCCACCCATTGACGCCCACCAACCTGCGCGCAACAGCCAGGAGCTGCCTGTAGATTACCAGTGTGTGTGTGAGAGCGGCGGCCGCCACCCCTTTATCCGCGTTCGTTGCCTTTGCTCTCTCTATCTGCCGCAGGTAGAGAGAGCGAAGGCCACGATTGCGGGTGAAGGGGTGGCGGCCAATGAGCAGAGAAGGTTGTGGCCTTGCCATGTGCCGGCCTACCGGGATTCTGCCCGGTATGCCCTATGGCCAGCCCACCCCTGGGCACCGGTATAATATTTTGTTCGATTTTATTATTGCAGATTCTGCACAGCGGTCCAAACATGGTGGCCATCTTGATTCTCCTGGTTTTCATCTCTTCTACAACCTCCCAAACTCACCCTTCGCTCACCACCGGGTGCCGACGAGCCAATAAGCAGAAATGCCAGCGGGCCCATTTTGTTCCCGGGCACGCTCTCCTGGGTGAGGGCTTTGATATTGTGAAGATGGAGCAGAAGAGGTCTCACCTGCTGGACATGCAGAGCTTTGCTACAGAAGAGGACGAGACCTGCACCGTGTGTTACAACCATCACATGAAGAAGGCCTGGCAGAAGCTGCCCCTTGCTATGACGGACTGGAACCCGCGCTCGTCCTGCTCCAGGAAGGTCAGCAGCGAGGTCTCCCGATCCTCCTCGTCACTGGCCGAGGAAGCTGCATCCGAGGTGAAGAACGACTGGGAAGCCGGACTGGAGCTCCAGCACCCGTCATCATCGGGGAAGGTAACAATGGCCGGCTCCCAGTCCCAGCTCGAGCAATTCGCCCAGAAAAAGACCAGCTCGGACCAATACACCTTCATCAAGCACCAGCTAAGCTGCGTCTATTACAGGTAGGTCAGCTTCAGTATGTTCCTTTATTGTTTCTGTGCCACCACCAAGTGCGGTGGAGGCCCCTGGGCACAAACTCTGGTGGAGGCCCCTAGGCATAAACTCTGGTGGAGGCCCCTGGGCACAAACTCTGGTGGAGGCCCCTGGGCACAAACTCTGGTGGAGGCCCCTGGACACAAACTCTGGTGGAGGCCCCTGGACACAAACTCTGGTGGAGGCCCCTGGACACAAACTCTGGTGGAGGCCCCCAGGCACAAACTCTGGTGGAGGCCCCAGATACAGCATTTTGTTTTCCTTTAAAATAATAGTCTAACCAAGTAACTGATTGGTGGTTGTCTGGCACCCGCACACTCATGTGCAGTGACAGCTCTGCACCCATCACTGTAGCATTGCTGGCGGCGGCTTTGCTGCTCTAGACTCTCCGTCCTGCCCTGTGGTGGCTCTGGCTGCCCAGGCGCAGGAGGCTCCCACTGCCGCCGATAGATTGTTGCCGGCCCCACAGCAGACCAAAGACTGAAAAGCCTCCTGGACCAGACCCTAACCCAAAGGTTGGTGGAGGCCCCCTTTGCGAGGCAAGTGGTGGAGGTTCCAGGGTGCTCCCCCCTCATAATCCTGCCCTGGCCACCACTATATTCCTGTCCAGTGGTAGATTGGAGGCAAAAATCAGTCCAGGACTTTACTTGGCCCTGGTCAGCCCCCCGCCAATGTTCTTGTAGTCCAATCCAGAGCTGAGGCTATAGCATTGCAGGCACAGATTGTAGTTATGACCAGCTTCGGTATTGCTGTTTTAATATTTTTGGGGCAGATACTGGCAGTGGTAGGTATGACCGCCCCCCCCCCCCCCCCCCCCCCCACTAGGACTGGCGTCAGCACTCGGCGTGGCAGGGCAGCTGCCGGAGGCCCACTGACAGGGCCGGACTTTGGGGTGTGCGACGGCGGACTTGGAGCAAGTGCTGGTGCCCGCATCTCCTCGGATGGCGGGGTTCCACTCAACGGGGCATCTGGATTTAGATTCCAGGGGATGAAGTCCTAGGTTTTGTTCTGCTTTTAAGTTGCCCATCCCAGCTGATTTCCTATCCCTGGAGCATCGCAATCTGTAATACCCTACTGTGTGATACCCCCCTGGGATCGCTGCCATATCCACTATGCAAGCAATTCCACCCTTGAGTCTTGGTCCGCTTTACAGGGGCATATCAATTTGGGATGCCCTTGTTTGTGAAAGAACCCCCCTGGTTTGGCCATTAACTCAAATAGGAGATCCCACAGTACATTCACCAGTTCCAGGAAAGTAATGGAAAAAGGGGGGGAGGTCACACACAGGGGCATCCAAACTCAGGAGCATGTAGATTCGTTTAGACTCCGAGGTCAGGTTTATAGGGGTTTGGTGCGCTTCAAAGTAGACCAAAACTAGAGTTTTGGTCTAAATAGCATACTTGGGACGTCCCTCAGTGATGTGACACGACTTTTCCCACTGAGACCATGCCGCCCAAGGGCCCACATAGACCCGGTCCTGCTAAGAGGGACCCATACATTGTCCCAGAGGGGCCACAGGAACAAGATGGCCCTCGTTCCAATATGTAAAATTCTAAATCTAAACAGTTTTAAACGTATATCTCCTCTGTCTACCTCTTTGCCAGCTTCCGCCTTTCGCACAGCCCTCCTCTAAGCAAGGATCTGATCCACGCGTTAAATGCTCTTCCATCAACCTATGACGTCACTACACACCCACAATACAGGCGTTTCATCGGCATCTTCGGCACTCACTTTATCAGGCAAGCGGATGTGGGTGGCCAAGCCGTCGAGGTTAACGCTATCAAGACTTGCCGTGCCGCCATGGATGGTCTTTCCGTGGATGAGTTGAAGGACTGTCTCAGCATAGAGGCCTCGCTATCCGTCACGGGGAAAGCTGAGGCTAACGCCAAAGTCAGCGCCTGCAAAGAGCTTAGCCAGAAAGCCAACAGGGGGCAGAGCTTCCACCAAACATTCAGTGAGAGGAGCTGGCAGGTGAGTCAATGAGGTGTGCGATGAAATCAATGCATAAAAAAATGAACCATCCAGACATTTACATTACCAAAAATATTGATAGGCACATACATCTATAAGCTTCTAGGAATAATATGGACTGATATGAGTGGTTAGGAAGTTAGTCCTGATAAAGTCACATTCGAAAGTTATAGCAGACATTGATGCCTTCGTTAATACAGTTGTGCTCTATTAATTGTGCTTAGTCATTAGACCTTGGTTGACCATCCCAATATTGTCTTCTCTCTCAAGTGTTTCACAAATAAAAATATTGGCCTGGTAACTGAAAGATAGGACCTTGGTTGACCAGCCCAATGTTGTCTTCTCTCCCGAGTGTTTCACAAAAAAATATTGGCATGGTTACTGGAAGATAGGACCTTGGTTGGCCATCACGATGTTGTCTTCTCTCCAAAGTGTTTTACGAAAAAAAAAATATATATTAGCCTGGTTACTGGAAGATACACAAAGAAATGTATAATCCTGGTTACTGGAAGATAGGACCTTGGTTGACCATCACAATGTTGTCTTCTCTCCCGAGTGTTTCACGAAAAAGAAAATATATATTAGCCTGGTTACTTTAAGATAGGACTTTGGTTGGCCATCACAATGTTGTCTTCTCTCCCAAGTTTTGCACAAAGAAATGTATAAGTCTGGTTACTGGAAGATGGGACCTTGGTTGACCATCACAATGTTGTCTTTTCTCCCAAGTTTTGATACAAAGAAATGTATAAGTCTGGTTACTGGAAGATAGGACCTTGGTTGTCCATCACAATGTTGTCCTCTCTCCCGAGTGTTTCCCGAAAAAAAAATATATATTAGCCTGGTTACTGGAAGATAGGACTTTGGTTAACCATCACAATGTTGTCTTCTCCCTCGAGTGTTTTGCAAAACAAAAATATTGGCATGGTTACTGGAAGATAGGACTTTGGTTGACCATCACAATGTTGTCTTCTCTCCCAAGATTTACACAAAGAAATGTATAAGTCTGGTTACTGGAAGATAGGCCCTTGGTTGACCAATATTGTCTTTTCTTCTTTTCTCCTGAGTTTTTCACAAAAAATTATTATTATTAAAAATAATTATTGGCTTGGTTGCTGGAAGATAGGACCTTGGTTGACCATCTTAATGTTGTTGTTTCTCCTGAAGTTTTTTTTAGAAAGAAAGGTATTAGCCTGCTTACTGAATGATAGTGGCTTGGAAATCTCAAAATATTGTTTGACACCTTTTAAAATGTCCAAATAACCACAACATTTTGACAAAATTAATATTGAGTTGGTAAGAGAGAAGCACAACCCAGCAACTTTTACAGGTCAGCAGCTAAGTGAATCTTATTAGAAGGCCGATATTGCTGTTTCCTAACCTGTGGTACACATACCCCAGTGGTCTGATGGGTCTGATATATTATTTTAAAATTAAAACAATATTCTTTCTTGCCTGGAGCCCTACTTATTTAGGTAACACTTATAATTGATTTTGACTTTGGGGGTCCTTGGTTAAAACTTCAAGTACTTGGCATAAAAAGTTTAAGAACCACTGGTCCGGATGGCTTGATATCCATGACTGGTGTCCTCAGATTCCCAGTGTCTGGAGGTTTAGGTAATTATTTCATGGAGCTCGAAAGCCAGGGTTTAAGATAGGGGTCATATGGCCTCATTATAGGTGCACCCCTGGCTATCAGTGACTATCAGTTACCAATAAGCATTAACGAATGCTTGTCAATATTTGGCCAGATCTGGCTACTGCCAATAAGACTGCCATTAAGGACTGAGCTTACAGGTTAATAAGGCAAAACTTCTGAGCTCAGCATTCGCTATGAAGTCCAAGCAGGAGCACATAGAGATCATTTTATACATTTGAGTATGGTTCGCTTAAAGAAAAAATCCTACAAAATGGGAAACATTTTTGGTGGAATTGGTTAAAAAAAATTACAAACAATAATTAGTGATGGGTGAGCCTGTAGAAGTTCAGCTTCGGAAAGTTTGGCCGAACTCGCCTCAAATCCGAACTACATTGAAGTCAATGGGGACCCGAACTTGGGGGCCCAAAAATTGCTGTAAAATGGAGGTGGTAAGTGCTAGAGGACTGCAAATCAGGGGGAACACCGGGGCGATTGCCCTGCACAAAATGGGCTTGTACAATAGCAGAAAACAAAAAACATTAAATAAATACACAAATTAAATAATAAATAAATTATAAAATATTATATTATAGGTGTCAGGCCAATTTGGGGATAACACCGGGGTGATTGCTCTGCACAAAATGGGATAGGGAAAGTGCTAAAAACAATAATAGAAAAACAAAACATTGAGAATATATATATTTATATATTTTTTTTTCCTTAAATCAGAAATACATTTTGTTTCTCTTTAAAGTAGACCAAAACCTAGGATTTTGACTATCCAGGGTTTTGGTCCTTGCCCCCAGGTCACGCCGATCGGGCTGCCCCGCTTTGTGAACTTCTCCAGGTTGCCCGAACAGACCTCTTCCCGGTTCTACGACACATGCTCATCTGGTCGTCCAATCAGCGTGCTCGGATCCGCTCGAACCCCTTTGTCCGAGCGGATCCAAGCGCCCAAAAACTCACCTTCTTTCCCGGTCCAACCACGCATGCGCAACCAGCAGCTGCCTGGCACAGGCACTAGAGGGATAGCGGGGAATGCGTCCACTGCTCGCGCATGCACCTTTGGACCAGGAAAGAAGGTGAGTTTATGGGTGACCTGGAGGGTTTCACACAGCGGGGCATCCCGTCTCTGGATGCCCCAGGGGGAGGGAATCAAACGGCCCAGGAATCTTTTTTTCCCCTTTGCCCTTTTCTTGGTTGAACCTGCTGGAAGACTTGACACCGCCGGGAAAGCGTATTGTGTTCCGGGTCGGGCGGGGAGCAGAGTGCGGCCATGTCACCCCTACATAGCTCCGTTCAGGGCTGCGGGCGGGGCATGGCAGGTGCTCGGGCGCCCTGGCTGTCATTGGACGGACGCTCCTCTAAGGGGATTTAAAAAGGGAGGGATGTCAACAATGGCCGTACTTAGCATCCTGATGAAGTGGGATTAGGGTATCCCACGCAACGCGTCGGTGTGTTGGCTCGCCGTGATATGGACCAGGACCTTACTACTATCATGGTGATATAATTTCCAGTTATTATTATGCTTTATTAAGTTTTTACTGAGCCCTAAACTCAGTGTTTGATTATGTGATGGAATTCAATTAGGTTTAATTTCACGTTCAGTTCTATATTCAAGTAACTGTTTTGTTTTCTAAGCACCTTGCACTTTATTATCAGTATCTTGTTGGCACAATCTTTGTTATCCAGTTGCCTTAAATTACATATATTCTCTTGCACTGATGTGGCACGTTTAGCACTTAATGATTTTCCTTTTGTAGTGGAATTTATATTTTTACTATTATAATAGTTTAAACTGAATCATGGAATTAATTATGGATTTAATAGCAATCTTTGCACTTTAATTATGGTAATAGGGCTTGGTGCAATATTTACATAATGAGTCCAATAGGTCCATCCGGCAGTGTTTTATATTTTTTCTTTTCAATATGTCTTTATTGAATTTTAACATTTTATACAGAGCAGTAAATAGAGACAGGGAAATAAAGGATCACAGGGCGAAGACGACCCGGCAACCAAATACAAAGCTTTACAAACATATGCGGCCTACAGGGTTCCCATCCAACTTCTTCCTCATCTCGGGGTACACACTCATGACGGGCAAGTGGGGTCTATTGTCCAACACCCAACATCTACCATCTATATCACGCTGGACTACATGCACTATGGGGTGACCATCCCCTTCTTGTGATCCCTTCTCAGGTCGGCCATTCAGCACGTAAGATGCCGTATCCACTCCTCCCAGCGATCAGAAGGGATGGAGAAAGTGCAGAAAGAAATAGAAGGAAAAGGAAAAAAGAAAAAACAACAAGAAGAGCAAACAGGGAGAGTAGAGAACCTTGAAGTTCCAGCATCCACGCCCGAACCCCGCCCCCCAACCCCCCGCCTGCACCCCGTCAACCGTGGGTCAGGCCCGCCCCACTCATCGCTACTTCTGCTCCAGGAGCGCCTGGAAATCTGGCGAGACCCGTGACACCTCCCAAAGAGTCCATGTCTTAAGGAATCTCTGGGTTTTCTAACGTCAACTCCTCCATCCTTTTGATATTCTCCACCTCCCCATACCACTCCACCAGGGAGGGAGCAACATTAGTACGCCAATGCCTGGGGATCACCGATCTAGCAGCTGTAAGCAAGTGCCTCAACAACCCCTTCTTGTTCCCCGACACCGACGCTGGGATCATTGAAAGGAGAGTCACCTGCGGTGTGTTTGGGACATTTACAAGCGTCAAGTGCTTATAGATTCCAAGCACCCCCTCCCAGAAGGTCTTCACTACCGGGCATTCCCACCATATGTGGATCATGGTCCCCGGGGCCCTCCGCACTGCACCGCACTCCACACCAGCAGTCACCAGACTCCGCACCCCCCAATTTTACCGAGTCTGACGGGCATCTCTGCCATCTTGCCAGGATTTTATCATTTCGTTCCTGGGCCCTACACGCCATAGACAGTTTGTGGGTAAGGGCAAAGGACTTCTCCCAGTCCCCAGATTCAAATGTTTGCCCCAAATCCTACAGAACTGGGGTTCCTGACCCTCCCCTTCTCCCTGGAAGATCTGGTATAGGGTAGAGATCACATGTTTAGGGGGTGTTGGTTCCTTCAGAAGCCTCTCCAAGGGCGTGAGAGAGCGAGAGAGGTTCGAGGTCGGGGTATGGGACCTGATAAAAGCAACCAGCTGGGCATGCAGGAGCCAGGAGACACTCCTATCCCCTGTCTGGATCCGCAAGTCAGAAAGGGAAGGCGGACCCGTACCCGACACTACGTCTCCCAGTCTAGTGTCCTGTTTTATATTTTTCTATTTGTTTGTGTTATGTTGTAATGTAAATGTGTGTATATCGCCTTGTGATATAGCATTAAAGATACATAGATTTTTATAATATACCTCTTGGTTGTGCAACTTTATCTTGGGACCAAAATTAGGCCGGTCTGGCGGCCCTCTCTGTGTATTGTTTGGTTGCTGGAAGACTATATTTAAATGACCCAGATAACTATGTGAGACCCCCATAGCAGGGGCGTAGCTAGGGGGGAGCAGGGGGGGGGGCACTTGCCTCAGGTGCAGCAGGTCAGGGGAGCACCAAAGGGGGGGCCTGTGCACAAGCCATTTCGAATCTTTGCCAGAAAGGCCAGCTACCCCTCTGCCCCATAGTAATCCGCATAATGACTTTTTATCCTTATTGCATGGAACGAGTATTGTGCATATAGGACTGAAACAGAGTGACAGGCCAGTATGTGGAGAGACCAATGTTAGGATTAATATAGGGACAGCTAAAGAGACCAAAAAACCCTCTACTTAGGTAAAGGAAAAGAGGAGCTTTCCTAGAAAGAAAAGTATTGGCACAGTACCCAGTACAAGGTCATATAGCATTACCCATCTATCCTTGCAGCAGGCGGAGCTATGCAAATCATCTCTTTATATATAATGTATATAGGAATGGAAGAACCCAAGAAATTATTAATTTGGCTTCTCAGAACAATAAAAGAACTCATAGTGGTTTACAAAGGAAACCCTGAGGATGGAAGACAGAATGACACTTTATTTATGGTGTCGCTCACTTCCTGCACTTGTCACACTTGTCGTACAACGTCGGAAAGCGAAATTTACTTTTAAAGGGAGCGTCCAGGCAAAGGGTTAACTAAGATTACTTACTTGTTATCTCAGGTTTGGGTCAGGGGCTGTGTTTCTAATGAATTATTTGGATGCAGCTTTAAGAGGTGTAAAGGGATCATTTGCAGGGGCCAAATGCAGGAGACAAATCCCATGATCCTTGGCTTGTATGGCCGATGCAAATACATTTTAGGAAATCACTCTGTGTCTTCTAGCTTTTAATAGAGGGCTTTTGGATCCCTTAACCCCCCCCATAGCACCTAACATGGGTTTCTCCCTAATCAGGCTTATGATGTTCTGACACTCCAAGCCTCACCCCCCATATGTATCACCATCTGACTCCAACCTTGTGCCAATCCAAAATCTGGATGCCCCACTGTGTGAAACCCAGGACGCCCAGAAACCTTGCCTGGATCCCGATCCAATGAGGCCCGTGCCCCATTTGTGAATGGCCGGCGAGGACGCGCCCCCTGTTAGAGGGAAGCACGAGATGCTTCCACCAGGGTGCTCGGAGCCGCTGTGGTAAAACGTCTCATTGACGCGCATACCTCTGCGGCTCCGAGCGCGCTAATTGGACGAGCGACCGCGCAGGCACCGTGCGCTGCCCCTGATCTTGAATGGGATTGCAATGGAGCCACCCGAAATCCCGTGAGAATTTGCTGAGCGGCGCTGGACTTTCGTGCTGTCATTTACAGACAGATAAGCCAGGGGTGGGGGTGAGGATCGGGGACCCGAAGCCGCTGGATGTCGCCGCAGCAGGCAGCAGTGACATCCAGAAGGTAAGTAGGGGGCCGATGGGAAGGGGGGAAATCAGCCTCTTTTTATTTTAGGTCCGGTGTAAAGGGATTATCTGCATGGGCTCGCCTACTGCAAGGGATTCTGGGAGAAATTCCATTACCCTTGGCTTGTATGCCATTTTAGGAGAGCACTCTCTGCCGTGTACCTTTAATGGGGTGCTTTTAGGTCCATTCAATTCCCATAACATGGGTCTCTTCTTTCACTGAATTGGCTTTGTCTTCATTTCATACAGTGGGGGACAGTGGTGATGTTGATCAGTGGTGGTCAGGATCGGGAGGAAGTTATCACCAAATAAAAGGAAACTTCAAACAATGATTGATTAGAAACACAGCCCCTGACACAAACATGACATAACAAGTGAGCAAACTTAGTTAACCCTTTGCCTAGACAGTACCTTTAATTTTGTGGAATCCCGATAAGTTATTAATCCTTTGCCTGATAATGTCTAATAAATAAAACAGGATATTAGATAATTTCCAAGCCAAATTGTTTTTATTTCCAAAATTTGTTTTTGTTAATACAGGTCTGTATAACCCCTCAATAGCACTTCAGTCTTGTCCCATGGTTGGGAATCGAACCTGCCACCTTCCAGTCATAGGCCTGTTTCCCTACCTCTAGGCCATAACTGCCTCAGGTAGGGCCGACCAGGTGGTGCCGTGTCCAGGATTCTATTATATCCAAGTTGGATTCGAATTCGTGGACCTGTCTCCTTACCAGCTAACCAAGCGCACAGCATTAGCAAGCTGTGCCACCAGGGGATTCTAGCTGCGCCACTGGGGGAACCTAGCTGCGCCACCAGGGGACTCTGCTGTGCCACCAGGGGATTCTAGCTGTGCCACTGGGGGAACCTAGCTGCGCCACCATGGGGGACCCTAGCTGCACCGCCGGGGGACCCTAGCTGTGCCACCACGGGGGACCTACTGCGCCACCGGGGGACCCTAGCTGCACCACTGGGTGACAGTTTCCCTGCCCCAGGTAGGGCTGACCAGGTGGTGCCGTGTCCAGGATTTGATTATATCCAAGTTGGATTTGAACCCGTGGAACCTGCTCCTTACCAGCTATCCAAGCGCATAGCATTAGCAAGCTGCGCCACTGGGGGACCCTAGCTGCACCGCCGGGGGACCCTAGCTGCACCACCAGAAGATCCCACTGCACCACGGGGGACTCTAGCTGCACCACCGGGGGACCCTAGCTGCACCACCGGGACACCCTAGCTGCACCACCGGGACACCCTAGCTGTGCCACTGGGGGATCCTAGCTGTGCCAACGGGGGACCCTGCTGCACCACTGATGGTATCCTAGCTGTGCCCCCGGGGACCCTAGCTGCACCACCGGGGGACCCTGCTGCACCACCGATGGTATCCTAGCTGTGCCCCCGGGGACCCTAGCTGCACCACCGGGGGACCCTAGCTGCGCCACCGGGGGACCCTAGCTGCGCCACCGGGGGACCCTAGCTGCGCCACCGGGGGACCCTGCTGCACCACTGGGGGACCCTGCTGCTCCACCGGGGGACCCTAGCTGCACCACCGGGGGACCCTAGCTGCACCACCGGGGGACCCTAGCTGCACCACCGGGGGACCCTAGCTGCGCCACCGGGGGACCCTAGCTGCACCACCAGGAGATCCCGCTGCACCACCAGGGGACCCTAGCTGTGCCACTGGGGGATCCTAGCTGTGCCAACGGGGGACCCTGCTGCACCACCGATGGTATCCTATCTGTGCCCCCGGGGACCCTAGCTGCACCACCGGGGGACCCTAGCTGCGCCACCGGGGGACCCTAGCTGCGCCACCGGGGGACCCTACTGCTCCACCGGGGGACCCTAGCTGCACCACCGGGGGACCCTAGCTGCACCACCGGGGGACCCTAGCTGCGCCACCGGGGGACCCTAGCTGCGCCACCGGGGGACCCTAGCTGCGCCACCGGGGGACCCTGCTGCGCCATCGGGGGACCCTAGCTGTGCCAACGGGGGACCCTGCTGCACCACTGGGGGACCCTGCTGCTCCACCGGGGGACCCTAGCTGCGCCACCGGGGGACCCTAGCTGCGCCACCGGGGGACCCTGCTGCGCCATCGGGGGACCCTGCTGCGCCATCGGGGGACCCTAGCTGCACCACCAGGAGATCCCGCTGCACCACCGAGGGACCCTAGCTGTGCCACTGGGGGATCCTAGCTGTGCCAACAGGGGACCCTGCTGCACCACTGATGGTATCCTAGCTGTGCCCCCGGGGACTCTAGCTGTGCCCCCGGGGACTCTAGCTGCGCCACTGGGGGACCCTAGCTGCACCACCGGGGGACCCTAGCTGCACCACTGGGGGACCCTGCTGCTCCGCCGAGGGACCCTAGCTGCACCACTGGGGGACCCTGCTGCGCCATCGGGGGACCCTAGCTGCACCACTGGGGGACCCAAGCTAATTCAGTAACAGCCTTGTGTATTCTTCTCATTTTATTCTTCTTATTTAAGGTCAACGGAGGAAAAATCACCTTTAACCAACTGTCCTTCGACGGGACCAACGTAGATAACGCCGAAGCATTTGACATCTGGATGGAAAGCCTCAAGACTGATCCCGATATCGTGTCCTACTCTCTGGAGCCCATCCATAACCTGGTCGGGTTAAAAGGAGTCAAGCGAGAGAGCGTGCGGAGAGCCGTCAGCGAGTACATCATGGACAACGCGTTAAGGAAGAACTGCTCATGTTCCAAGGGAACGCCGCTGGTCCGCGGCGGGGAGTGCTCCTGCATTTGCACCGGTAGTGACAACAGGGATGTGAACTGCTGCCCAACAAAAAAGGGCCTGGCTAAAGTGGAGATCACTGTGCAACAAGCGCAAGGCCTTTGGGGCGACTACCTATCGAGGACGGACGCCTTCGTAAAGATAAGCTTTGGAATAAAGGCCGTTCAGACACCCACCATATGGAACAGTGATAATCCAGCCTGGGGTGCGCAATTCGACCTCGGGGTTTTGGATCTTACCTCGGGGACTGACTTGAAGGTGGAGGTTTGGGATGAGGATAATAAATACGACGACGACCTGCTTGGAAAATGCCAAAAGCCCATTAACAGTGGAAATAAGGACGAGGTCTGTTATCTCAGCCACGGCAGCCTGACCTTCACAGTGAGAGCAGATTGTATCCCTCACCTGGCTGGGCCCCAGTGTTCAGATTATGCCCCATCCCCCAATTAACTTAATGGGGTGGTTTACCGGGGACCAAAACCCAGAATTTTGACTACCTTGGGTTTTGGTCCTTGCTTGTGTGAAACCCCCCAGGTGACCCTTCCTCGATCCTACAGCGCACGCGCAGCCTCTCGTCCAATCACCGCGCTCGGATCCGCTCACGTCAGCTTGTCTAAGGCGAGCTTATCCGAGCGTGCTGGTGGCCGCATCCCCTGCTACCCACTAACAGGGAGCGTGCCCGTGCCGGCCATTCACAAATGCCCAGTGAAACTCACCTCTCCTCCAAAGAGCATGCGCGGCTTTCATCCAATCAGCTTATATGCGGCTGGAGAAGCTGGATGAAAACTTAGGCCCTTATTTATGAAGGAATAGCGACAGGTAGCGACTGGTGAGCGACCGGTAATGACGGGCCCCGCCACGAGAACGCCGGCTCCCCACCACAATCACACATTTATCAAGCCAATCCTGCTTAGCGACTGAGATAGCGCCATATAGCGACTCATTCATCATTATTCCAGCCTCAGCCCACAGCGCCAGCGTCCGACCTTGAACAGCGACAGGTATGACCTCTCGCTACCTGGCGCTCTCCAATGCATTTCAATGGAACAATCTTTAAATATTAATAATTAATTGTTATTAATGTTTTTTTTTTTGTTTTGTTTTTAAATGTGAAAAATTCTGTGACCACTTCTGCCATGTTAGATCATTTTGTTTAAGTTAAAAAAAAAAAAAATTGTGCAGGATTGATATTACAGGTCTGATATTGTGTTCATATTACTAAATTATTAAAACATTTTTTTTTTTTTTTGTTTCCAAAAATATGGTTGTTTGGGGGGTTAAAAAACTACTTTTAACACATCGCCTCCAGCGCTCTGGGGTTTAAACATGCATTTCACAGCGCTTGGATTTTTTTAGCCTGATTTTTTATGAATATGGTGGGAGCCGGTCGCTATGGCCAGTCGCTATCATGCGCTCCCATACAGCGCGGAACCTGTCAAATAGCGACTCATCACCTTGTATTCAACATTACGGCACACCGACCGAACAATGGCCAAGCACAGCGACTACTAGCGGGCGCTGTGAAAATACAGCTACAGTCGCTCAACTGTCGCTACCTGCCGCTATTAATGAATCGGCCTCCCCGCCACACACATCGGTGGTGGGTGGCAGCACTCCCATCCTTCCTCCCAATCTGTGTGCGGTCATGCCCCGGGGGCTCATCAGACAGGTAAGGATTCTGGGCCACAGGTGGGGTTTTTACATAGCGGGGCATCCCAGTTCTGGGGGGGTGGAGAGAATCAGTCTGCTTCCATTGAAATCAATGGGCGCCTCCATACATGGATGTTCCTTGTGTACAGAGGCCGCCCATTGATCTCAATAGGAGCTCTATGTACTGAGGTCACGCTAACCCGCCATCTCATACTGATGCTCTGGTGAGAGATGTGCGCCGCGGGAGCGAATGGAAGGTAAGCGGAAAGCCTCGGGCTGTTGGGCTCCCCTGATCTGAGGTCTGATGTGAAAAAGTGAGAAAAGAACTAAATGGATACGCACAGCAAAGGTTATGAAGAAGGTGCAGGCTGGGCGGGCTGAGTAATCTGAGTAGAATTTTTATAGTATCAGATATATCCCTAGAAAAATGCCCCCTCAAATAAGCCGCACTCAAAATATAAAATCCAACATTTTATTCAAGAATAAATAGACAAAACAGCATATATCAAGGACATACATGATTAAAAAACATAATCCAAGAAAGAAATATTGCGGGTGGCACCAATGGTATGTTATTCAAGTAATATGAGGTGCACTGCCCCTATAGGGAGCTCTGCAGAAGCACAATGAATACCCAGGAATTGGGGGTACCCTCCACACACCCCCCACAATAGGCCCCCGGGGACTAACAATTGCACTCTCAAAAAGGTAAAATTAAATGATCTTTATTTAAGGTAATCATGTCTAAAAAATATACTTTAAAAACTACAACATTTTCCCAGTGCTGTTACAAGTCCAGCCGCATGGGGGAGCCATCCTGCCAGGAATGGCAGGATGGCTTCCCTGCCATCTGATGGGCAAATTCCCTCCGTCTGATGGGCAAATTCCCGGGGTGAGGAGCAGTTACGCTTTAATCGCAGGAATTGGCCTATTGGTATTGCATCCCTGGTCCTCTTTTCATGGAAGCTGGTGTAGTGCAGTAGGCTATTCACCGCTGTTGGTTTTCTATACAATGTAGTTTCCAAAGTGCCGCCCTCAGTGAGCCGAATGGTCAGATCCAAGAATTCAACGTGATTATGCGAGACCTGTGTTGTTAAATAGATGTTGTACTGGTTAGCATTCAAGTTATTCAAAAAATCTATGCACAACTCTTCCGGGCCACTCCACAGTAGTAGGATGTCATCGATGAACCTGTACCAGCCCAAAATGTGGGGCTGGTACAGGTTCATCTCGGTCCCAAATACTGTCTCCCTCTCCCACCAACCAAAGAAAAGGAGGCGGGGGCTTCCACGCTGGAACGCAGGGCCACTTCCGGTTTGCGGCCCGGCGCACTTGAGGTGTGGGGGTCATATTGGCAATCATGGATGGAGGGGTGCTTAAGGGGAGCGTTTTCTGCTTCCCCCTGTCATTATCCCAGCCTTGAAAAAGAGCCCTTGTGGCTCGGAACGCGTGGGCTGCTGCATGGCTGCTTTCCTGTCAGGTGAACAGTGAGGATTTGTGTTTTATATGTCTCTTGTTGTATACCTTGCACTTTACTAGAAGATGAAGCAAAAAATAGGGGGGTCCGCACTCCTAAAATATCACTTTTATTTCCATCCAATAAAATGATCAAAAATTGAAAAGCAGCGTTTTAAAAGCATGAAAGCAATCCTAGTCCATCTTACGCGTTTCGGGCTAGGCTCCCTTAGTCATAGATAGTGCATATATTGAACTTATGCTGTATAAATAGTAAGTAAATAATGAGAGTCTTACCTCACCACCTGGTGCCGCCGCCTGAAACTTCCGGGTTACGGCCGCCAAGGACGTCACACGCAGACCGGAAAGTTTCAGGCGGCGGCGGCACCAGGTGGTGAGGTAAGACTCTCCTTATTTACTTACTATTTATACAGCATAAGTTCAATATATGCACTATCTATGACTAAGGGCGCCTAGCCCGAAACGCGTAAGATGGACTAGGATTGCTTTCATCTTCTACTGGATTATTGGGACTTGAGAACCCAGGATACCGCACCCAAGGTATTTTTGCCGTTTAAGTGTGCACCTTCTTTTCTTGTTTCTATGCTTGCACTTTACTGCTTTAACTGGGCCCAGATTTATTTAGAGGTCCGTGTCTTGATAATTGATGTACACTTGCTTTAGCACATAGCACTTTATTAAATAGATATATATGTTTTAGGTTTTTTCATAATCACCATTAGTTTATGCACATTGTAATATACTGTTCCTGGCAGGATGGCTCCCCCATGTGGCTGGGCTTGTAACAGCACTGGGAAAATGTAGTTTTTAAAGTATATTTTTTAGACAAGATTACCTTAAATAAAGATCATTTAATTTTATCTTTTTTGAGAGTGCAATTGTTAGTCCCCGGGGGCCTATTGTGGGGGGGGGGTGTGGAGGGTACCCCCAATTCCTGGTGATTAAAAAACATATACGCAACAAATGGAGGAGGGACCGTACAATATAGACTATTAACAAATAAATATAACAGTTGTTTATATTATGCCCAATATCAAATAAAATGAATAAGGCAACATGTGAAATAAACACTTATATCATAATGCAAAGCTGAAAAAAAATATATACAAACTGGATATTTACCCATTATTTGTGTAAACAAAGTGCTGAGCGCTACATTACAATGTGCTACAGTATAAAGAAACAATTGTGGCGAGTATAAAGCACTTAATACAAAGTGCTGTGTGTGCAAGAACAATGTTAGAAACCATCGATGTGACTGCAAGTGTGAGAATATATGACGCTGATAATAAAGTGCCGATGATGCTATTAAATGGAATTAGCAGAGCTAAACAACGTGTTTAAGAACAATGCATATATAAGCTAAATTACATCACCAGTCAATACGGTCCGGGTCACCCACAGCAGCCGCCACCGACGCGTTGCGTGTCTTAATGACACTTCGCCAGCGTGAAAAAAGGACATTCCCTTTAAAGCAGAACAAAACCCAGCAGGCGGCTGGACACTGGCTTTTTCCCAGGGCATCCTGAATCACGCTCTCCCCGAGCATCCTACGCGCTCCCCAAGCAACTCAATGAGAGCCACCTACCGAATGACGAGAGCCCACGCATGCGACATTGGAGGCTGGACAGGTGAGTTTTTATGGGCGAACAGGGAGGTTCCTTCCTCTATTTAGCCCTCCTCCCCTTCCATCAGCACAGAGACATCCCTTCACTTTAGAGCAGGGGTGGGCAATTCTTTTTTCAATGGGGCCACATTGTAAACAATAGAATATAACTAAAATATTATATCAATATCTAGATATTAATTTATAACTATAAATCTCCTGCCTGGGTCGCCACTTTGTAAACAATATTAATGCAATAACTAATATTAATATCTCCTGGCTGGCGCAAGCCAATTATGTAAACCATTTAACTAGCATAAAAAATATTAATATGAATAACTAAAATATTAAAAATATTATGTATATATTTATATCCTGCCCGGCTCGACTCAAATAGGCATAATGATCTACCAATACTATCAATATCTGGCCAATGATCACACAATGGATACACGCATAAGACTGTAAGACTGTAGGTTCTTTTGACTTCTGGTAAATGCAAGAGACACTGGGACCAGTAGCAAATAAAGAGATATATTGTTGACAAAATAACACAATAATGCAATCAAATCTCAAATCAAACACAATACAATCCAGTTATGAGACTGGCATACATATATACAGGGAAAGACACATTACCCTCCTGAAACAGGCAATCACAAGCCGCAGACCTTTTCAGCTGGGAGCCTTCATTCCCTCTTTCCCCTGTCTTCTCTCCTGCCTCTCGCCTGGCCCTTCTCCTGTGCCAGCAGTCTCCGGTCCAAGCCGTCTCCTTCCTCCTGCCCCCCAATCTGGCTGCCCTCACCTCAATTATACTTTCCCACCCCTTTGATCTCCAGTCCTGCTGTCCTCATTATACTAAAAAGTGGGCTTTCATCTTCTGGTATTCCTTTGATCTTTTACGACCCTAGTTGCACAGGTTTTACTCTTCCATATCTCATCTCTCTTACTCCTGCTTTGTTTAGAATGTATTACTTTATAGACCCAGGATGTTCACACACTCTATTGAATACCTCCCCTAGGCCTTCCTCCTGCTGTTGTGCCATAAATTCTTTGTTTTGTATATCATATATATAATCAACATTATTAACAATTCTCTTCCAACTCATATACCCCTGTATAACTAAAAAAAATTGTGGAGGGCCGGACCAAAAAGGCTGAACTGATTTCTGCATAATATCATTGTATTTCTTTATAGAAAGCAGTAAATAGCATTGTGTGACAAGCTGCTACGAGTATATGTTATAGTTAAACAATTAAAAAGTGAGGTTGCCTTACAAATAAAATGTAATTTATTAAGGCCCTTATTCATCAAGCGATAGCGCCAGGTAGTGTCTGACGAGCGCCAGGTAGCGGCAGCTAACGGCGACTACCGACTCAAGTACGCCCGGCGGCGGTCACAATGACGCATTTATCAAGCAAAATGAGGCTAGCGCCGGCGAGAGCGATGGCTAGCGCGGCATTCATCATGAAGCCGCCTGGACCGAACAGCGCCGCTGCAAATTCCCTCACAGCGCCAGGTATGACCTGTCGCTCCCTGGCGATGTCCAATGCTTTTCAATGGAGCAATCTATAATTATTCATAATTAATTGGTATTCATTTTTTTTTTTTTTTTTTTTTAATGTCAAAAAACCGGAGACCACTTCTGCAATGTTAGGATTTATTTTTAAGTAAAAAAAAAAAATAAAAAAAATATGTGCAGAATTGATCTAACAGGTCTGAGATTAATGTATTCATATTACAAAATGATTCTAAAAACATGTATAATGTTACATTCAAAAAATATGGTTGTTTAGGGGTTAAAAACTAGTTAATACACATCGCCGCCAGCGCTCTGGGGTTTAAACAAGGAATGGACAGCGACAGCACATTCAGAGCGTGATTTGTTGATGAATATGAAGCTAGCCGTTCGCTCTGGCCATTCGTTGTCAGGCGCTCACATACAACGCTGGACCTGTGAAACAGCGACCCCCCAGCCCGTATTCAACATTACCGCACACCGACTGAGTCGCTGTCATCAAGCTAACGCCGGCCAAGCACAGCGAATACTGGCTGGCGCTGAAAAAATCACGCTACAGTCGCTCATCTGTCGCTACCTGGCGCTATTAATGAATCGGCCTCTAAGTAAACCACAATTTGTGTGTCCAGTGAGGTGTCACACAGCAGATTGGGATGCCTCAGAGCAGGGGCGTAGCTAAAGTCTTGTGGGCCCCGATGCGAGGAGTCAAACTGGGCCCCCCCCCATCATCAGTGACAGCGACCTACCTTATAATGAGCGGCGCCGGGCCGCCGGCTCTCCGTGCTCCAGTCTGGCAGTCCCCTTCAGAGTGAATCCGCGGGCGTAGGCGAGGAGTCAAACTGGGCCAGGGGGGGGGGGGGGCCCTGCCACCAGACCTTCTGTCTCTCCTCCGGGCCCCGCCCGACCCGCGGCAGCTGCGGCGGTGCCGCGCCGCTGTCAGGGAACAGACAGTTACAGTGGGCGGGGGGGGGAACCCTGCGGGCCCCCACTGGCTTAGGGGCCCAGTCGCAATGGCGACCCTTGCGACCCCTATAGCTACGCCCCTGCCTCAGAGGCATGATCCCTGTAACGCAGCCCTGGATTCCTTCACACTCCATAGGGCTGGGTTACATGGGTTTCGGTCTGCTTTAAAACATCATGACCAAATCAGGTTAGGATGGAATAACCCGCCTTCTTTGCATTATTATTATTAAAGTAACACAGCGCTGCTCACACTTTTACTCACTCAGTAGCAATGTGAAAAATTGCGGATTCCCTCACATAAAGCAGAACAAAACCCAGAGCCTTCCCCCCTGGAAATTCCAGATCGGGATGCCGCACTGTGTGAAATCCTTGTTACTTAGCAACTTGACAAATAGGGGACTCCCCCTTTAAGTGGAAATGAACCCAGAGCAGCCGCTGGTCTTCCCCCTGGAAATCGCAGATCGGGATGCCGCACTGTGTGAAACCCTTTTTACTCAGTAGCAACGCCTTAAAGCGGAACAAAGCCCCGATCCGGGATGCCCAGGTGGAAGACCAGTGGCAGCTCTGGGTTCATTTCCACTTAAAGGGGGAGTCCCCTATTTGTCAAGTTTCTAAGTAACAAGGGTTTCACACAGTGGGGCATCCTGATCTGGGCTACTCAGGGGGAAGACCAGTGGCCGCTCTGGGTTTTGTTCTGCTTTCACGTTTTTTCACGTTGCTACTGAGTAGAAAGGGTTTCAAAAAGTGGAGCATCCCGATTTGGGATGCCCGGGGGGGGACACATGGCCGGCCTTGGGAAAAAGGCTGTGTGAAACCCTTTCCACTTTACAGCATGGCCGCCCCCCCAATTGGTCTGGCCGGAATGGACTACGAGTGCACCATCAGGCGCTGCGTACGGCATGTTACACATTTAGTGTGGACTACAAGTGCCAGCAGCCTGCGACGTCAGGCACAGACAAGTGGCTGGAGAACCTCCATCTCCGGTGTCTTTTCTGGCGAGACTGCGCGGACAGTGGGTGGGACTGAGCGGCGGGGGCGTCGGCAGCGTGCGGTCACGAACCTTACAGGGAATGATGGCCACGGGCCGGTCAGAGCCAATAAAAGGGCCGTAGGTGGCCCTGGGGCCTTACAATGCCCAGACCTGCTTTAGAGCATAACCTCACTGATGTGCCCCTATTGCTGTTCAAATCCTAGACAAAGGGCTCTAAACTCTCCCCCCACTTGAAAAGCTTTCTTGACGTATATTTCGTATTGAGCCTCCTTCTGCCGGGTAAATCATTAAACCGGACCTTCAGCATCAATTCATGAAAAGCCCAAACCCTTGAATGGATTTTCTTATATTCAATGAATAAGCTTCTGATTGTGACTTAAGTTGTCTGTAATCTTTAAATTCTGTGTATGAACAGTATTATGCTTCTAGAATAATGTTCTGAATATACACAATAAAATAATTGATAAAGAACAGTATTATGCTTCTAGAATAATGTTCCCAATATACATAATAAAAAGATTGATAAAGAACAGTATTATGCTTCTAGAATAATGTTCCCAATATAAACAATAAAAAGATTGATAAAGAACAGTATTATGCTTCTAGAATAATGTTCCCAATATACACAATAAAAAGATTAATAAAGAACAGTATTATGCTTCTAGAATAATGTTCCCAATATACATAATAAAAAGATTAATAAAGAACAGTATTATGCTAATAGAAGAATGTTCCCAATATACACAATAAAAAGATTAATAAAGAACAGCATTATGCTTCTAGAATAATGTTCCCAATATACACAATAAAAAGATTGATAAAGAACAGTATTATGCTTCTAGAATAATGTTCCCAATATACATAATAAAAAGATTGATAAAGAACAGTATTATGCTTCTAGAATAATGTTCCCAATATACATAATAAAAAGATTGATAAAGAACAGTATTATGCTTCTAGAATAATGTTCCCAATATACATAATAAAAAGATTGATAAAGAACAGTATTATGCTTCTAGAATAATGTTCCCAATATACATAATAAAAAGATTGATAAAGAACAGTATTATGCTTCTAGAATAATGTTCCCAATATACATAATAAAAAGATTGATAAAGAACAGTATTATGCTTCTAGAATAATGTTCCCAATATACATAATAAAAAGATTGATAAAGAACAGTATTATGCTTCTAGAATAATGTTCCCAATATACATAATAAAAAGATTGATAAAGAACAGTATTATGCTTCTAGAATAATGTTCCCAATATACACAATACAAAGATTAATAAAGAACAGTATTATGCTTCTAGAATAATGTTCCCAATATACATAATAAAAAGATTGATAAAGAACAGTATTATGCTTCTAGAATAATGTTCCCAATATAAACAATAAAAAGATTGATAAAGAACAGTATTATGCTTCTAGAATAATGTTCCCAATATACACAATAAAAAGATTGATAAAGAACAGTATTATGCTTCTAGAATAATGTTCCCAATATACACAATAAAATAATTGATAAAGAACAGTATTATGCTTCTAGAATAATGTTCCCAATATAAACAATAAAAAGATTGATAAAGAACAGTATTATGCTTCTAGAATAATGTTCCCAATATAAACAATAAAAAGATTGATAAAGAACAGTATTATGCTTCTAGAATAATGTTCCCAATATACAAAATAAAAAGATTGATAAAGAACAGTATTATGCTTCTAGAATAATGTTCCCAATATACAAAATAAAAAGATTGATAAAGAACAGTATTATGCTTCTAGAATAATGTTCCCAATATACACAATAAAATAATTGATAAAGAACAGTATTATGCTTCTAGAATAATGTTCCCAATATACAAAATAAAAAGATTGATAAAGAACAGTATTATGCTTCTAGAATAATGTTCCCAATATACACAATAAAATAATTGATAAAGAACAGTATTATGCTTCTAGAATAATGTTCCCAATATACAAAATAAAAAGATTGATAAAGAACAGTATTATGCTTCTAGAATAATGTTCCCAATATAAACAATAAAAAGATTGATAAAGAACAGTATTATGCTTCTAGAATAATGTTCCCAATATAAACAATAAAAAGATTGATAAAGAACAGTATCATGCTAATAGAATAATGTTCCCAATATACACAATAAAAAGATTGATAAAGAACAGTATCATGCTAATAGAATAATGTTCCCAATATACACAATAAAAAGATTGATAAAGAACAGTATTATGCTAATAGAATAATGTTCCCAATATAAACAATAAAAAGATTGATAAAGAACAGTATTATGCTAATAGAATAATGTTCCCAATATAAACAATAAAAAGATTGATAATGAACAGTATTAAGCTTCTAGAATAATGTTCCTAATATACACAATAAAAAGATTGATAAAGAACAGTATTATGCTTCTAGAATAATGTTCCCAATATACACAATAAAAAGATTGATAAAGAACAGTATTATGCTTCTAGAATAATGTTCCCAATATAAACAATAAAAAGATTGATAATGAACAGTATTATGCTTCTAGAATAATGTTCTGAATATACACAATAAAAATATTGATAAAGAACAGTATTATGCTTCTAGAATAATGTTCCCAATATACACAATAAAATAATTAATAAAGAACAGTATTAAGCTTCTAGAATAATGTTCCCAATATACACAATAAAAAGATTGATAAAGAACAGTATTATGCTTCTAGAATAATGTTCCCAATATACACAATAAAAAGGTTGTTAAAGAAAAGCCCAAACCCTTAAAAAACGATTCCCCAGCATCTAAAATTAATATGTTTTACGTTTTTAGTCACTTACTTATTATTCTCTCCCCCACTGGGCTGCAACTCTGTTCAGGACTCTAGGATACGGGCGCCGCCATCTTGGCTCAGAAGCATCACATACTGAGGAGAGGAGAGTGGGGTAAAGTGCAGGGGGCGGGTTATAGCTGTGCTTTGCTCAGACAGAGCAGAGCTGGGGTCAGAAAATGACAGAAATCCCAGAATGCAGAGCATCACAGTCAGAAGACACTTCCTGTTTGCAGCCAGCCTGAGACTCCATGTGCCGCCGTCTTGGATGTTTAAAGGCTCAGAAAATGTAGTAGATGCAGGTAGGATGATTTTTAATGTGGGCAATCTGTATGAATGGGGGGGGGGCTTACAAGATAGGCTCTTATTCAGGGTGAGGGTCCGGATTAATGTGGGCAATCTGTATGTATGGGGGGGGGACTTACAAGATAGGCTCTTATTCAGGGTGAGGGTCCGGATTAATGTGGGCAATCTGTATGTACAGGGGGGAAATACCAACCAAAATATAGGGTCCTCACACAGCCAAGACTTGGTACTGGAGTTACCAAGACTAGATAATAAGGCACTACCCGCTGAATAAACAATACAAAATAATTTTATTTAAAGATACATGTTGGTATAAAAAGACCCAAGACAATACATATTAAAAAGCACACATCACACATATACAGGACACACCAGGGGGCGCCAGAGTTCCATCTGGGAATTCATAATATCACAGTTCCATATATAATATGCTCACGGCTGGAGGTAATATATATATAGGGCTTAAAATCATACAATTGCTGCTTGAATTAATTATATACAACGTGTGCAAAACTAAGTAATGTGCAATAAGTCAAATGACCACAAGTAATGATAACAATAGTAAAGTGCAGGGGGGAAACATATAAGATAGGCTCTTATTCAAGGTGAAGGTCCGGATTAATGTGGGCAATCTGTATGTACAGGGTGTGGGAAACATATAAGATAGGCTCTTATTCAGGGTGAGGGTCCGGATTAATGTGGGCAATCTGTATGTGCAGGGTGTGGGAAACATATAAGATAGGCTCTTATTCAGGGTGAGGGTCCGGATTAATGTGGGCAATCTGTATGTACAGGGTGTGGGAAACATAAGATAGACTCTTATTCAGGGTGAGGGTCCGGATTAATGTGGGCAGTATGTACAGGCGGGGTACATATAAGATAGGCTCTTATTCAGGGTGAGGGTCTGCTTTAACTGTGAGGCCGATTCATTAATAGCGCCAGGTAGCGACAGTTGAGCGACTGTAGCGGTATTTTCACAGCGCCCGCTAGTAGTCGCTGTGCTTGGCCGTTGTTCGGTTGTTGATAGCGACTCAGTCGGTGTGCAGTAATGTTGAATACAAGGTGACGAGTCGCTATTTGACCGGTTCCGCGATGTATGGGAGCGCATGATAGCGACTGGTCAGAGCAACCGGCTCCCACCATATTCATCAAAAAATCACGCTCAAAAAATTCTCGCGCTGTGAAATGCATGTTTAATCCCCAGAGCGCTGGCGGCAATGGGTTAAAAGTAGTTTTTTTAACCCCCAAACCACCATATTTTTGGAAACCAAAAAAATTAAATTTTTTAAAGAATTTAGTAATATGAATACATTAATATCAGACCTGTAATATCAATTCTGTTTTTTTTTTTTTTTTTTTAAACTTCAAAAAATTATCTAAAATGTCAGAAGTGGTCACAGAATTTTTCACATTTAAAAAAAAACAAACATTTATAACAATTAATTATTAATATTTAAAGATTGTTCCATTGAAATGCATTGGAGAGCGCCACGTAGCGAGAGGTCATACCTGTCGCTGTTCAAGGTCGGACGCTGGCGCTGTGGGCTGAGGCTGGAATAATGATGAATGAGACGCTATATGGCGCTATCTCAGTCGCTAAGCAGGATCGGCTTGATAAATGTGTGATTGTGGTGGGGAGCCGGCGTTCTCGTGGCGGGGCCCGTCATTACCGGCCGCTCACCAGTCGCTACCTGGCGCTATTCCTTCATAAATAAGGGCCTGTGTTTGTGTAGACAGCCTCTGTGATTAACCCGCAGGAATGCTGGAAGTTACACCTCTTTTCCAATATATACGGTAATCATGATTGACTGTGTGGTACCATATACCACCTAATAGAGCCATTAATAAGACTTTACATGTATCTCTCATATACATTATGTTATCCTCCTGAGGCTTAAGACCAGTATATACTACACTGACTGTACAGCACATGTATCATGCCTTCTTGTCTATTTATGCGTAATGTGTCATTTGTATATGGTGTATGGATTTTAATACACTTTTCTGCATCTGAATTAGTGTGCTGTGCCTCTTTCCATACTCTTTTTGAGGGATGAATGAAGCCACGCCCCCTCATTAATTAGTGTATAGGATGTAAGAGTTATAACAAAAGAAACACCTGTTAAATTAAGTCACGCCCCCTCATTGAGGGATGAATGAAGCCACGCCCCCTCATTAATTAGTATATAGGATGTAAGAGTTATAACAAAAGAAACACCTGTTAAATTAAGTCACACCCCCTCATTGAGGGATGAATGAAGCCACGCCCCCTCATTGAGGGATGGATGAAGCCACGCCCCTTCATTGAGGGATAGATAGGAGATACATTGTAACAGTTACAACAATAGAAACACTTTGAATAGGCAAATGAATCATTTATTGCTGCAGATCTGCATGTTACACCTCAAAGAGGGACAATATGTAAATGAAGCCACACCCCCTCATTGAGGGATGGATAGGAGATACATTGTAACAGTTACAACAATAGAAACACTTTGAATAGGCAAATGAATCATTTATTGCTGCAGATCTGCATGTTACACCTCAAAGAGGGACAAATGGGAACAACGAGAGACAAAGAGATATGGACTCAAAAGAGGGACAGTCCCTCAGAATCAGGGACAGTTGGGAGGTTTGCTGTGTGTGTGATAAACATGCTGCAGAACAATGCAAAGGGCAAAGAGTGAAAGTAAAAGTAGCAGCCGCTGGGTTGTACTCGGCCGTCACTGTCGGGACTTCCTGCAATCGCTCTGCACCCAGCAAAGAATATCCGACACCCTGACCACCGACATCACCCCAAATAAACCAGCCGATGAGGAAGAGGAGGCGCTTCTCTGCAGCCCCACAATGAGGAACCCACCCTCCATCAACTGCAGGTCAGAGACCCCCCCCCCCCCCCCACATACACCACAAGGGCCATCCACAGTGCTGAGCACAAAGGGTGATCCCTGTTACCTACACTGCACCATATAATGCCTGTCACTGGATAAGGGAGGATACAGGAGGAGAAGAGCTTACACTCTATTAGGGTATAAGGGAGGATACAGGAGAAGAAGAGCTTACACTCTATTAGGGTATAAGGGAGGATACAGGAGGAGAAGAGCTTACACTCTATTAGGGTATAAGGGAGGATACAGAAGGAGAAGAGCTTACACTCTATTAGGGTATAAGGGAGTATACAGGAGGAGAAGAGCTTACAATCTATAAGGGTATAATGTGGGATACAGAAGGAGAAGAGCTTACACTCTATTAGGGTATAAGGGAATTTTTATTGGTAAACAAACAAACAAACAAAACTCAGCTAATCAGCATTAATACATAATATAAAGATAACGTATACTTGTATATAATAAACATAACACAGCAGAATATTACATACTATACATTATCTATCGTGTCTATACTCTTAATGATTACTCAGTGCAGATACATCAGGTTACAGATCAGGGGTTAGGTGCCATCATTATGTAGAGCAGTAACACATTAAACACCATCATAGATCTGAATCATCAGAGTCGTCCTGCCTGCCAGTCACTTCCATATCAGAGTCTATAGGGTCTATAGCTGCTGGTGACTTTTTCTTAGTCGGTGGGTCCTCCTCAGACCCCGAGTCACATTTTCTGGCTATACGCTTTAACTCTTGCTCCAGCTCCATAGTATCGTGCCCAGAAATATCTGCACCTGACCCAGACAGTATGTTATATCGGTTTGATGTAACTGTCACTGCTGTATCTCTTCTGCCCTTGGGCTTTTTCCCTGGCTTTTGGACTAAGGACCATGCGCCCTCCGGTCTGCGGGTGGACTTGTCTTTTTTTTCCCTCTCTTATCACCAGGGGCTTTACTATCTGCAGAAGAGGCTGGAGCAGGGCAATGGGCCATAGCAGGGGAAGGGGCTACAGGGGAAGATGGGCTATCAGCTTGCTCCGATACTGGCTGTGGGATGGCGGCCATAGATTGTGGGGTTACATCCGTCTGATCTCTTATCTCAGTTGTCTCAGACCCTGGCCTTGTTACTATCTGCCCAGACATCAGAGCCTCCTCTTCTGTAACCTCACCTGATGCCTCCAGCTCCTCCACAGCCTGGCTATAGAGGTTATGGAAGGCCTCCGAGCAGTCCTTATGGTAATGACCCATCTGGCCACACAAGTTACACCGGACATTTGTACACATGGCGCTGGTGTGATCAATCTCCCCGCACAGGTTACACTTCACTACAGTACAAACTCCGGCCACATGACCGGCCTTTCCACACTTAAAGCACAAGCGGGGCTGACCGGCAAAGAACCCCATCTGGTTACACAGGAGCTCCCGGATCACATGTCTCCTATCTTGCAAATCTTCTTTTGCCCCCTTATTCTTAAATCTTACCATGTTCCTCCTCTTAAATGCCTGATCGGTGTAATGTAAGCCGGAGCTAAAAGATAGGGCACCACGGCTCCAGGCATTCTGAGGAGGAGCATGGCCAGATGCATTGCCAGTATTATCACTGCGGGGTCTGGATTGCGGGGAGCCCGCTACCTGTGGCTGAACACCTATGGGAGGAAAAACATTATTAGTACATGCAGACAATTCAGTCTATCAGGATCCGCAGGCTGTTCATTGTCCCAAACAGATTGTAATGCATTGGGACTTGCTTGCTTGTTTCCTCCATTGGCTGTGACCCCAGGGTTGCAATTTGGGGGTCTCTCCAACTTCCATAGCATCACTGGCTGCATCACATCCATTCTCAGGCTGGGGGAGGGCTCCTTGTGAAACACAGAGTTCATTGCTATTCAGGGATTGCTCACTGCTGCCCCCTGGGGGTGGTTGGCTTACTTGGCTGGCATCATGAAAAGGGGCAGAATCTTGCAGCACTGGGGTCCTGTACAGCAGCTCCTGTGAGGATGTCTCCTGCTCTGATGGTGAGGGGGTGGCTGAGCTGGGTTCAGGTATCTGTCTGTGTTTTAGGAGCTTCTGAGACTCCTCAAACCGATCCTGGTTCTTGTATCTCTCTGCCATGGGCCCCATTTGTTTCTCAAGTGTCTCAATGTCTCTATCAATTGCAGCAAGCTGTGTGCGGCAAGTCTCTAGCATGTCATCATAGACGGCTGCAGTCTGGGGGTTTGCAATCTTTAGTTCATTCATTTCCTCTATGTGTCTTTGCAGTTGTGCCCTGGTTGCTCTTAAGCTGTTCATGTATTTGACTAAATCTGGAATCTTGTCTGCAAGCTGCAGTTCTGGTGCGCGCTCTGCCTGGATCAGCACAGTCACTTTGCTGGGGCTGCCGCCCTCCCTCCATTACATGCTGCACACAGACACTGCTACACGGCCCATCATTATTATCCACCACTTCCATTCCAGCTTCACTTACTTTACTGTAACTTTCTTCCATAAAGAATCTTCCACCTTCATTGTAATCCACCGCGGTCAGCCGGTCAGCAGCATATTCAGCAGCCAGAGGGTCTCTAACATGGACTCCAGATTCAGACCCAGAAGCCTGGAGCTCACCTGGGGAGCGACCCCACCCAAGGCAGCCAGGCCCTGGGCTAGAGCCAGACATTCACAGCACCTGCAGAGCTCACTCACACACCTCCTCCCACCTTAACGATCTATTAGGGTATAAGGGAGGATACAGGAGGAGAAGAGCTTACACTCTATTAGGGTATAAGGGAGGATACAGGAGGAGAAGAGCTTACACTCTATTAGGGTATCAGGGAGGATACAGGAGGAGAAGAGCTTACACTCTATTAGGGTATAAGGGGGGATACAGAAGGAGAAGAGCTTACACTCTATTAGGGTATAAGAGGGGATACAGAAGGAGAAGAGCTTACAATCTATTAGGGTATAAGGGAGGATACAGGAGGAGAAGAGCTTACACTCTATTAGGGTATAAGGGGGGATACAGAAGGAGAAGAGCTTACACTCTATTAGGGTAATTAGGTGGGTGTGGTCACACACTGTGAGAGCCAGAGCACACAACTGCTCCTAATTACCTGAGGCCTGTGAAGCCTGGGCTTTCCTGGGAGTGCCTCCCGAGGCAGCATGGATGATTCCGGGGGTGAGTCGCGCCGGTACCCCCGAAGGACTATTAAACCTCCGGATCCCGGGTCTGCTTCCACTGGCGGCGCTAGTAACACCACGGTGCCCCAGCCCGGTGAGAGTTAGTCAGCCTTTCGAAGCCGTGTATGCAGTAATTTGTGCATGGTGGCGAAGGAGGAGGAGAAGCTGTGTAAGATGAAAATCTCATTAAAGAAAAAGAAAATGGACACCAGCAAAGCTCGTGGACTGGATCGGCGGGCAAGTAAAGCAGACTTAGCTGAGCTTGAATCAGCATGCCGGCAGCAGGAAAAGCTTGTTTCGTCCCTTAAAGCAAGCAGTGGGGCCTTTAAAGAAAAATATAAAAACGAGGAGCGATTTAAGTCCATGCAGCGCTCAGGCCCCACTGTGAAGGAGGAAGAGGCCGACCATGTGGATGAGACCCCGATGGTGGAGGATTCTCCAGCTGTACCTCCACCCAAAGTTGCAGCAGTAGCAGAGCCGGGAGCCCCGGAACCAGCATTGGAAGACTTTCTTGCTGAGGCAACACATCAGGAGTGCGTGACATCGCTGGGCATCCAGGAAGCCCCTACTGGAGCAGATCTTCCAGAGGACAGCCGCCAGCCTGAGGAGCCCATGCCAGCTAAGGACGACGTCCATCTGTCCAGCCAGCCTGCGGAGTGCGCCATAGGCGCTGTGTCAGGGGGTATAGAAGACTGTGGCGCTCCTTGCTCTGAAAAGGGTGAGGTGGCGCCAGCCGTAAGTACCATCCTGGCACCCATCCGGGTTCCTGGGTGCGCCGAACTTGGTGGGCCTGGGGCCATGGGTGACTCACCCGCAGGTTTGGGTCTTGCTGGCAGGGCTTCTATTGTTTCTGCTTCAGCTGGTTTGGGTGCTTTTACTGATGTTGTTGCTCCTGTTACTGCTGCTGTGTCTGGGGTTGAGTCCACAGGAGTTAATTCTATTGTTGGACTTTCTGCTGTGACTGCTGCTGATGTTGTGACTGTCCCCTCACCTGCACCTCAGGTGGACAATAAGAAGACTGTGCCACCTAATGCTGGGGCCCCTGCTGTCCGCCCTGCCCTGTATTTCATCCAGCGAGGTGGCACAGGGAGTGGGGCCAATAATGCTGTTGGTGCTGCAGTGCAGTCCCCTGTGTCCTATGCCCAGGTTGCCAGGCGTGGTGGAGAAGCTGCTGGTGAAAGGGCATCTGTGCCCAGTGAGGCCAACGCCCCTGCCAGCGGATTCAATAGGCGCAACCTGGTCCAGCTTAGGTGGGAGGGGGAGGGGCCAGTTATCACCCGGCGGGCGGTGGTGGATCTCATCCTTGGCATGGGATTCGCAGCCGCAGACATTTTTGCCCTGATCAGTCCAGTGGGGAGCGCAGAACATGACTTGAGTTTCGTCAGACCAGAAGGGATGGATTTATTTTGGGAGCGGTACGAGCTGCTGAAGCAAGACCCTGCCTGGAAGGGGTTAACTCCCATCCAGGTCTCCAGACAGCAGCTCGTGAAAAATGTCACCATACTGGTTAGAAATGAGTCCATTCCACCTTCTGATTTGACTGTCTGGCTGAAGCGTTATGGTGATGTTCTCACTCCCCTGAAGAAGATCCTAGACGATCGGGATATCTGGACTGGGGGCTGGTCAGTGACCCTGAGGCTCCGCAGGAATGGCAACCAGGTCACCCACTTGCCATCTTCTGCCTATATTGGCCGTGACCGGCTGACCATCTTTTATCCTGGTCAGCCCAAGGTTTGCCATAAATGTGGGGCCAAGGGTCACTTCAGCTCCTCCTGCTCGCTTCTTAGGTGCTCGTTGTGCCAGGGCTTGGGACACTTGGCTAAGGACTGCAATACCATCCGCTGTAATCTATGTAACCAGCTCGGCCACCCTTATAGTCAGTGTCCTGAGGCCTGGCACAACCTGGACAGGGAAGTGGTGCAGGAAATGCTGCGGCTGGATAGGGAAGAACATTCCCATGCTGTCCCATCTACAGTCCCTCCCCCCACTCAGCTGGGGGTTCCTGAGGCCCCTGCGCCCGCTCCTGTACCATCTGCAGGGGTCCCTAAGGTGAAACCCCAGTCTGCCCCCAAGTCAGCAACCACCAATGTAAGATCTAGTAATTTAACAGCTGAGGCGGCCCGGGGGGCTGGCACTGCAAGTACCAAGGGGGTCCCAGTAATTGTGGCCCCTGCTGTAAAACCTCGCAGGCTGGGGCTAGGTGATCCTGCACCCCCTTCTGAGCAGGGTGGGAGTTCAGATCCCAAGACAGCGTGGTCTGGACTCTCCCCCGAGGATCAGGATTACCTTGCTCTCAGGTTTGCTACCAAAAAGAAAAGAAAAAAGGACAATGGAGTGCCAGACCCGGGGAAGAGCCATGGGGTGCAGCTCTTCAACCGGTTTGAGGTACTTTCTGAGGACTCAATAGAGATTTCTTCCTTTGATTCTGAGGCCTCAGATATGGAGGAGGAAACACCAGTCTCCTCCAGTAAGCGTGAGGGATCTGATAGTGAGGCCGGAGGGAAGGCTAAGAGACATTCTCCCGAATGACTCTGATGGCAGTTCCCCCTCCGATAAAGGTGGCAACCATTAATGTTGCCAGCATTAAATCAGTAAGCGCTCGTTTTATGGCCTTATTTTTTCTCAGCCAGTTTGATGCTGACATTTTGTTTTTGCAGGAGACCAGATTGGCCCGTCTGGCCGACATTCACGCTGTGAAGCGGGAGTGGAGGCACGGACCCTCTTTTTGGTCTCTTGCGGCCGAGCCTTACAGCGGAGTGGCGGTGCTTTTTAAAACCGACATGGTAACTTGTCGGCGAGTCATTGAGGTGGAGATCGGGAGGTGCATGGTCTTGGACGTCATTGTAAGGGGGCAGGACCTGCGCCTAATAAATATCTATGGACCCCAAACTAAGTGGGACAGGAAATGCCTCCTTACAAAGATCAAGCCGTTCCTTTTTACAGCCCGGCCAGTAGTCTTTGGAGGTGATTTTAACACCGTGACTAGGCCCATGGACAGGAGAGGCTTCAAAGGCAAGCTGGGCTGCGATAGTCTCTTTTTGAATAGTATGGTTAGAGAGGCAGGTCTGGAAGATGTGCACATTAAGCACTCCCCAGACCTCACGGGCTTCACTTTTCAGCGAGGTAGCAGTCAGAGTAGAATAGACAGGTTTTTTTTGAAGGAGGGCTCGGCTTCTCAGCCACCGCGGCTGCAGGCGGTCGAGTTCTCCGATCACCTTTTGCTATCGATGGTCTTGAATGCCTCTGACACACCCCCTAGAGGAAGGGGCATCTGGAGGATGAATTCGGCTCTCCTTGAGGAGGAGGGGGTAAGACAATCTTTTGAGGTTTTTTTTCAGGCACAGGTTTCCATTAAGGATTTTTGCAGCAGCAGGTCTGAGTGGTGGGAGCTGACCAAAATGAGAATTGCTGGGCTTTTCAGGGGCCTAGGAAAAAGAAAACAGCTTAATAAATACATTGCCTACCAGCGCTTGCGGAGGAAACTTGACATCCTTGTCTCGAATGGTGGAGATCAAGGGGCAATCTCTGAAGTCAAGCTTCTCCTCAGGAAGTGTCAGTATGACCGGCATGCTTCTCTGGTTCTGGAAAGGGATTATGGGAAATACCACTCACCCGATCCCTATCAGAATTGCAGACAGGCTGCAGCTCTCAAGACTGTCCTTGGTCTGAAGGATAGCACAGCTTCCCTGGTAAGATCTAAATCTGGGATCCTGGAGATTATTAGGTCCTTTTATGCTGACCTCCTGGGCAGAAAGGTTCTTGACCGGGCAAAGATGGAAAGTTTCCTGGATTCTACTCCAGGATTGGAAAATGGTGACCGTTCTATCACTAGCTTGACAGAGCCGGTCACTGCCGATGAGGTGGTAAGTGCGATTGATCACCTTGCCATCAAAAAGTCGCCCGGGTCAGATGGTCTGACAGCTGAATTTTATAAATGTTTTAAGACCATCCTGGCACCACATTTGCTGGAGGTCTTTAATTGTTGTCTGGCAGAGGGTTCCCTCCCTCCCTCCATGAGGCGCTCGGCCGTGATCCTTCTGTCAAAAGGTAAGGACTCTTCGATGATTGAGAACTGGCGCCCCATCAGCCTTCTCAATGTCGATAGAAAGATACTGGCAAAGATTTTGTTCTGGCGCTTGTCGTCGGTAGCGGAGCAACTACTTTCCCGTCATCAGCACTGCTCCATCCAAGGTAGAAGCACCTTCTCTGCGGTTTTAGCTGTCCGGGAGGCCTTGGAGCGATGCAGGGCTGCAGGCTGGGGAAAGTACTTGTTGGCGTTAGATCAGGCAAAGGCTTTTGATAGGGTCAATCATGAGTACCTATGGCTGCTTCTTGGTAAGTACGGCCTGCCAGGGCGGTTCATTAATTGGCTACAAACCCTGTATGAAGGGGCTGAGAGCTTCCCTCTTGTTAATGGTTGGGTTGGAAGGCCTTTCAAAGTTTGCTCTGGTGTGCGACAGGGATGCCCTCTGAGTCCCTTACTGTATGTGTTTGCAATCGATCTCTTTATAAGGAGGGTCGAGAGCAGCATGTTATGTGGGGTTCCTCTGGGTGTGCCTGGTGAGCCTCCTCTGAAGGTCATTGCCTATGCTGATGATGTATCTGTGATTGTCTCTCGGACAAATGAGGCAGAGGAGGTGGCCTCTCTAACAGCACAGTATACAGAAGCGTCGGGCTCCAAGGTCAATCATGAGAAGAGTGAAGTTTTCTGGATGGGTGAGGAGGGTGAGGGCTTCGAACTTCCGGACGCCTTCCCAATGCCCCAGCAGGAAATTAAGATCCTTGGCATTAATTTCGGTCCTGGTGATTATGGCCAAAAAAACTGGGAGAGCAGGCTGGAAATTGCCAATGCCAAGGTTGCAGTCTGGAAGAGCTGGAAAATGTCTCTCAGGGAAAGGGTTGACCTTATCAAGACCTACCTGATCCCCATCTTTTTATACGTCAGCTTCGTCTGTGTTTTGCCAGTATCTCTCTACACCAGGGTCTACAGCGTGTTTTTCCAGATGGGGAAACCGCATGAACCTGGTGAAAAGAAATGTCACTTACCTATCCAGGCGGGAGGGTGGCCTAGGGATGGTCAACCCAGTAGTGTTTTTCTCTCTCTTGTTTCTGAAACATAATTTTGGAAGCATGTTGGCAGAGAGCCCGCCTGGCTGGGTGGGTATTTTCCAGTCCTGGTTTAAGCCCTTCCTGCGAGACTGGGAGAATGGTGGCCGGGTGAAAAGCCCTCGAGTTCCTCAGGCTCAGCTCCCGGCCTATGTTGCCCCGTGCTTGAAAATACTTCGGCAATGGCAATTGACGGCAGAGGACATGAGATCTACTCCGAGGAAGCTTCTGGTGAGTCGGGTCCTGGGTCTGGCTTTTCATGAGCCATTGTCCCTCAGGGATTGCCCAGGCTCCATCATGAGGGAGGGTTTGAGGCTTATTAACTCCTCAAGAATTCCTTTGAAATACCGGGATATAGCCTGGCTCTCCTTCCAAGGAAAACTCTACCTTAGGGGGATCCGGAAGAGTCGCAGCCTGCCAGAGATAATTTGTCTCCGTGAGGAGTGTCAGGATGAGGTGGAGACTATGGACCACTTCCTGCTCCGGTGTCCCTTTAATGTAGATGTGTGTAAACAGGTGGGGTTGGCCCTCGGTGCCCCCTTCTTCTCCCAGCTTTCCTATGCTGAGTGGGTGTACGGGGCATTCAAGAACAGAGGGGATTTTTGTTTGGACACTTTGTATCTAGTTAGTCTAGTGATTTGCTATTTCACGTGGAATGCACGGTGCCAGCTCTGCATTAGGAAGAAAGTCCTCCCTGTCCCGGTGGTGGTGCATGACATCCTGCATGAGGTGGGCAAGATCCGGGTGCTGGAGAGGGACAGGTGGGAACGGGGGGCCTGGATGAAGGCGTGGAGGAACATCAGGCCTCCATAGTCCTCATGACTTCCCTCTGGGTGGGCTTTTCTGTCTCTTATCACCCATAGATTTTTTATAACAACGACAGATTTTTGAAGAACGGCTGCATGCACAGGTGACGGGGTCTCTTAGTCTTCCTGCTGAATTGTGTATAGTGTAGTGTTAGGTTGTAGATAGGATTGTATATACAATAATGGATATTATATGCCGAATTGTTAGGCCTGTTTCTTTTTGTTTAGTTATTATTTATTTTATTTATTTATTATTGTAACTTTGTATATATTGTATATGATTGCTCGATTTTACTTAATAAAAAAAGTTACAATCTATTAGGGTATAAGGGAGGATACAGGAGGAGAAGAGCTTACACTCTATTAGGGTATAAGGGGGGATACAGAAGGAGAAGAGCTTACACTCTATTAGGGTATAAGAGGGGATACAGAAGGAGAAGAGCTTACACTCTATTAGGGTATAAGGGGGGATACAGGAGAAGAGCTTACACTCTATTAGGGTATAAGGGAGGATACAGAAGGAGAAGAGCTTACACTCTATTAGGGTATAAGAGGGGATACAGAAGGAGAAGAGCTTACACTCTATAAGGGTATAAGGGAGGATACAGAAGGAGAAGAGCTTACACTCTATTAGGGTATAAGGGAGGATACAGAAGGAGAAGAGCTTACACTCTATTAGGGTATAAGGGAGGATACAGAAGGAGAAGAGCTTACACTCTATTAGGGTATAAGAGGGGATACAGAAGGAGAAGAGCTTACACTCTATTAGGGTATAAGGGAGGATACAGGAGGAGAAGAGCTTACAATCTATTAGGGTATAAGGGAGGATACAGAAGGAGAAGAGCTTACACTCTATTAGGGTATAAGGGAGGATACAGGAGGAGAAGAGCTTACACTCTCTTAGGGTATAAGGGAGGATACAGAAGGAGAAGAGCTTACACTCTATTAGGGTATAAGGGAGGATACAGGAGGAGAAGAGCTTACACTCTATTAGGGTATAAGGGAGGATACAGGAGAAGAGCTTACACTCTATTAGGGTATAAGGGAGGATACAGAAGGAGAAGAGCTTACACTCTATTAGGGTATAAGGGAGGATACAGAAGGAGAAGAGCTTACACTCTATTAGGGTATAAGGGAGGATACAGAAGGAGAAGAGCTTACACTCTATTAGGGTATAAGGGAGGATACAGAAGGAGAGCTTACACTCTATTAGGGTATAAGGGAGGATACAGGAGGAGAAGAGCTTACACTCTCTTAGGGTATAAGGGAGGATACAGAAGGAGAAGAGCTTACACTCTATTAGGGTATCAGGGAGGATACAGGAGGAGAAGAGCTTACACTCTATTAGGGTATAAGGGAGGATACAGGAGAAGAGCTTACACTCTATTAGGGTATAAGGGAGGATACAGAAGGAGAAGAGCTTACACTCTATTAGGGTATAAGGGAGGATACAGGAGGAGAAGAGCTTACACTCTATTAGGGTATAAGGGAGGATACAGGAGGAGAAGAGCTTACACTCTATTAGGGTATAAGGGAGGATACAGAAGGAGAAGAGCTTACACTCTATTGGGGTATAAGGGAGGATACAGAAGGAGAAGAGCTTACACTCTATTAGGGTATAAGGGAGGATACAGAAGGAGAACAGCTTACACTCTATTAGGGTATTATTTAAATATTAGGACTGGTTAGTGCGACCGACTCACACCATATTCATCAAAAAAACAGCCTCACACACCGCCAGGGCTCAAAAATGCTTCGCTGCAGCCCAGAGCGCCGGAGCCTGTGTGATTAAAGGCTGATTTTGAACATGTATCTACCAGTAACAAAGCGAAAACATATGGAATTACATTGTTATTACATTGTAACATGACACTTTAATACCAGACATATAAGGACAATTCTCCAGAAATATATTAAAAATGGAAAAAGATTTAAAAAATGGCTTTTTCTAGGCCAGGAGAGGTCACAACATTATTTGAGATAAAAAAAAAAAAAAAGATAATAAAAACCCACTGTTTAAAGAGAAATAAAAGAACGTCCATAGAAATGTATGGGAGAGCGACAGGTAGCGTCAGGTAAGACGTGGCTCTCTGCAAGGCTGAACGCCGGCGCTGTACGCTGAGGCTGGGATAATGATGAATCGGACGCTACATGGCGCTATCCCAGTCGCTCACCAGATTATGCTTGATAAATGTGTAATTGCTGCTGTGTCCGGCGTTCACCTGTCGTTACCTCTCATTTACAAGACGCTACCTGGCGCTATCCCTTCATGAAGAAGGGCCTGTGTGTGTGATAAACATGCTGCAGAACAAGGCAAAGGGCAAAGAGTAAGAGTGAAAGTAAAAGTAGCAGCCGCTGAGTTGGGACTTCCTGCAATCGCTCTGCACCCAGCAAAGAATATCCGACACCCTGACCACCGACATCACCCCAAATAAACCAGCCAATGAGGAAGAGGAGGCGCTTCTCTGCAGCCCCACAATGAGGAACCCACCCTCCATCAACTGCAGGTCAGAGACCCCCCCCCCCCCCCCCACATACACCACAAGGGCCATCCACAGTGCTGAGCACAAAGGGTGATCCCTGTTACCTACATTGCACCATATAATGCCTGTCACTGGATAAGGGAGGATACAGGAGGAGAAGAGCTTACACTCTATTAGGGTATAAGGGAGGATACAGGAGGAGAAGAGCTTACATTCTATTAGGGTATAAGGGAGGATACAGAAGGAGAAGAGCTTACATTCTATTAGGGTATAAGGGAGGATACAGGAGGAGAAGAGCTTACATTCTATTAGGGTATAAGGGAGGATACAGAAGGAGAAGAGCTTACATTCTATTAGGGTATAAGGGAGGATACAGGAGGAGAAGAGCTTACACTCTATTAGAGTATAAGGGAGGATACAGGAGGAGAAGAACTTACACTCTATTAGGATATAAGGGAATTTTTATTGGTAAACAAACAAACAAAAAACTCAGCTAATCAGCATTAATACATAATATAAAGATAACGTATACTTGTATACAATAAACATAACACAGCAGAATACTACATACTATACATTATCTATCGTGTCTATACTGTTAATGATTACTCAGTGCAGATACATCAGGTTACAGATCAGGGGTTAGGTGCCATCATTATGTAGAGCAGTAACACATTAAACACCATCATAGATCTGAATCATCAGAGTCGTCCTGCCTGCCAGTCACTTCCATATCAGAGTCTATCGGGTCTATAGCTGCTGGTGACTTTTTCTTAGTTGGTGGGTCCTCCTCTGACCCCGAGTCACATTCTCTGGCTATATGCTTTAACTCTTGCTCCAGCTCCATAGTATCGTGCCCAGAAATATCTGCCCCTGACCCAGACAGTATGTTATATCGGTTGGATGTAACTGTCACTGTTGTATCTGTTCTGCCCTTGGGCTTTTTCCCTGGCTTTTGGACTAGGGACCATGCGCCCTCCAGTCTGCGGGTGGACTTGTCTTTTTTCTTCTTTCTCTTATCACCAGGGGCTTTACTATCTGCAGAAGAGGCTGGAGCAGGGCAATGGGCCATAGCAGGGGAAGGGGCTACAGGGGAAGATGGGCTATCAGCTTGCTCCGGTGCTGGCCGTGGGATGGTGGCCACAGGCTGTGGGGTTACACCTGTCTGATCTCTTATCTCAGTTGTCTCAGACCCTGGCCTTGTTACTATCTGCCCAGACATCAGAGCCTCCTCCTCTGTAACCTCACCTGATGGCACCAGCTCCTCCGCAGCCTGGCTATAGAGGTTATGGAAGGCCTCCGAGCAGTCCTTATGGTAATGACCCATCTGACCACACAAGTTACACCGGACATTTGTACACATGGCGCTGGTGTGACCAATCTCCCCGCACAGGTTACACTTCACTACAGTACACACTCCGGCCACATGACCGGCCTTTCCACACTTAAAGCACAAGCGGGGCTGACCGGCATAGAAACACACCCCCCTCTCACGGCCGATAAAGAAGGAGTTGGGCAAATGTAAGGTAACATTACTGTGCTGCCTGAGCTTCACCAGCACCCTCCAGCCTCCCGTCCAGATCCCATCATCATCAAGACACTTTGTCAGGTCAGACACCATATCACAATGTCTCCTCAGCCATATCACAATATCCTGCGGGGGGACGGACTCATTCCAGAACAAGATATTAACGCTCACAGTGCCCGGCCTTGACACCGGGATAAGGATAAACTGGTCCCATCCCTCAGCGCCCCTAAACTTTGTCACACTTGCCCAGAACCTGTCCAAGCTGGCCATGAGCTAGAAGCTTATATCGTAGCCCTGCCTGTCCGGGAGGTTTATGACGGCCAAGATATCTGCGGGTGTGAACCCCATCTGGTTACACAGGAGCTCCCGGATCACATGTCTCCTGTCTGGCAGATCTTCCTTTGCCCCCTTATTCTTAAGTCTTACCACGTTCCTCCTCTTAAATGCCTGACCGGTGTAATGTAAGCCGGGGCTAAAAGATGGGGCACCGCGGCTCCAGGAATTCTGAGGAGGAGCGTGGCCAGATGCATTGCCAGTATTATCACTGCGGGGTCTGGATTGCGGGGGACCCGCTACCTCTTTTACTTCAATTACAGGCATTGTAAAATGGTGGATGGACATGTCTGGACATATCCCCTGGGACAAGTTATCATGGGAAGGTCACATGCAGCCTATCAGCAGCCAGGAAGCCCAGTGACGTCACAGTGCTATATAAACGGCGGCCATCTTCCTTGTGCGCAGTTCAGCGTTCTATTGCGGCCAGAGCACAGCTTGTTCCACACAGAGACAGAGTTAGAGATAGGTAGGGAGAGTCAGAGGGGCAGACAGAGAGGTAGACAGAGCCAGGGAAAGATAGGGAAAGATAGGGAAACACCGGAACCATCCAGCCAGGGACAGCATTGAAGTGACAGCGAATTTTTTATTTTTTTATTTTCATTAGCCAGATCAGTTTTCAATTCAATTTCAGTTCTTTGTGGGGTAAACCTGCCTTGCCACTGTGCATCCCATCTATGCAGTGGCATATTTAACTCTATCTGTTACATACAAGCATTTATCATAACTGGATTCATTTTAATTTAGTTTTAATCTTTTTTTGTCTGCTTTAAATACACCAGCCCACATGGGCATCCCAAACCAGCACATGTCACCCTATATGTTATACTAAATAAGCATTGTTCGGCCTCATTTTAATTAAGCTATTGTATTTTGAATTGGTTTTTGTCTGCTTTAAATACACCAGCCCACATGGGCATCCCAAACCAGCACATGTCACCCTATCTGTTATACTAAATAAGCGTTGTTCGGCCTCATTTTAATTAAGCTATTGTATTTTGAATTGGTTTTTGTCTGCTTTAAATACACCAGCCCACATGGGCATCCCAAACCAGCACATGTCACCCTATCTGTTATACTAAATAGGCGTTGTTCAGCCTCATTTTAATTAAGCTATTGCATTTTGAATTGGTTTTTGTCTGGTTTAAATACACCAGCCCACATGGTCATCCCAAACCAGCACATGTCACCCTATCTGTTATACTAAATAGGCGTTGTTCAGCCTCATTTTAATTAAGCTATTGCATTTTTTTTATTTTCATTAGCCAGATCAGTTTTCAATTCAATTTCAGTTCTTTGTGGGGTAAACCTGCCTTGCCTCTGTGCATCCCATCTATGCAGTGGCATATTTAGCCCTATCTGTTACAGACAAGCATTTATCATAACTGGATTCATTTTAATTTAGTTTTAATCTTTTTTTGTCTGCTTTAAATACACCAGCCCACATGGGCATCCCAAACCAGCACATGTCACCCTATATGTTATACTAAATAAGCATTGTTCGGCCTCATTTTAATTAAGCTATTGTATTTTGAATTGGTTTTTGTCTGCTTTAAATACACCAGCCCACATGGGCATCCCAAACCAGCACATGTCACCCTATCTGTTATACTAAATAAGCGTTGTTCGGCCTCATTTTAATTAAGCTATTGTATTTTGAATTGGTTTTTGTCTGCTTTAAATACACCAGCCCACATGGGCATCCCAAACCAGCACATGTCACCCTATCTGTTATACTAAATAAGCATTGTTCAGCCTCATTTTAATTAAGCTATTGCATTTTGAATTGGTTTTTGTCTGGTTTAAATACACCAGCCCACATGGGCATCCCAAACCAGCACATGTCACCCTATCTGTTATACTAAATAAGCGTTGTTCATCCTCAGCTTAATCAAGCTATTGCATTTTGAATTGGTTTTTGTCTGGTTTAAATACACCAGCCCACATGGGCATCCCAAACCAGCACATGTCACCCTATCTGTTATACTAAATAAGCGTTGTTCATCCTCAGCTTAATCAAGCTATTGCATTTTGAATTGGTTTTTGGCCTGCTGCCAAAACACTAGGCCGCAGGGTATCCCAAACCTGCACGTAGCACCCTATCTGTTATACTAAATACGCTTGTTCATCCTCAGCTTAATCAAGCTATCGCATTTTGAATTGGTTTTTGTCCTGCTGTCAAAAAAACACCAGGCCGCAGGGTATCCCAAACCTGCACGTAGCACCTATCTGTTATACAAAATACGCTTGTTCATCCTCAGCTTAATCAAGCTATCGCATTTTTAATTGGTTTTTGTCCTGCAGCCAACTCCAGTATCTCTTTCAAGCTATGTTTGGGCTCCTGCAGCTGCTGCTTGCAACGCCAGGGTGTGATTCAGCTAATTTTGGGCTCCTGCTGCTGGCAGCTCCAGGGTGTGTTTTTCAGGCAATATAGGGGACCCTCATAGTGATGCCACCTCAACTCTCTGCAATTGTGCCGCTCTGCGATTCTAATAGCGATGCCTCTGATCTGCATGTCCTAATTATTTACAGTATTATTTCAGTAACCCAGCACGCATCCTGTGCGTGTTACAGCAAGGCAGAATGGTTTACAACCCTATTGAGGTTCTAGGAAGCTCAGATTCATCGCGAATAAATTCGGGTCCAAACGATTTTTGTCGGAAAATTCGGCGAATCAGTCGAATCGAATTTTTCAAAAGTTCGCTCATCTCTAGTGATGAGCATAGTAGGGCAGCCTGTTAGATGCCAGTGGGGCTGCAGCCGCTGGTGTGCTTGGCTGCATACGACTATTCTTCCTGTAGCCTAAAATGATGACGAATGGAACCGAGTGCACTGATTAGATGGGAGTCCTTAGATGTGCCATAGTTCCAGGGAAAGGTGAGTTTTACTGGGCAACCTGGGGGTTTCACACAGCAGGGCATCCCAAATTGGGGTGTCCCAGGGGCAAGGGCCAGAACCGGGGATATTCAAAATCATGAGTTTTGTTAAACAAAGTCATACTATAGTAAAACAAAACACCCTCCTTACATCCAGCTCAGGCTATTGCTGCTGGTGCGGTATAAAGACACTTACCGGATTGCCCGCTGTCAGTCCTGTGCCAGGCATCGCTCCCTGCTCCTCCACCACCTCAAAGCTTGACACTGCTGTACAGAAGGGGACTACGGCGGGCCCTGCCCCCTCATCACAGGGACTATGGCACTTCCCTCTCCATTCAGTTTAACGGAGACGGGTGTGCCATAGTCCCTGTGACAAGGGGGGTGGGCGCCGTAGTCCCCTCTGATGATCCCTGTCGAGGTGTGGGGGGGCGTATGACCAAAAAGTGCCTAGGGCAGCACGACTCCTAAATACAGTCCTGCTTATACCCTAATAGAGTGTAAGCTCTTCTCCTCCTGTATCCTCCCTTATACCTTAATAGAGTGTAAGCTCTTCTCCCTCTGTATCCTCCCTTATACCCTAATAGATTGTAAGCTCTTCTCCCTTCTGTATCCTCCCTTATACCCTAATAGAGTGTAAGCTCTTCTCCTCCTGTATCCTCCCTTATACCCTAATAGAGTGTAAGCTCTTCTCCTTCTGTATCCTCCCTTATACCCTAATAGAGTGTAAGCTCTTCTCCTCCTGTATCCTCCCTTATACCCTAATAGAGTGTAAGCTCTTCTCCTCCTGTATCCTCCCTTATACCCTAATAGAGTGTAAGCTCTTCTCCTCCTGTATCCTCCCTTATACCCTAATAGAGTGTAAGCTCTTCTCCTCCTGTATCCTCCCTTATTCCCTAATAGAGTGTAAGCTCTTCTCCTCCTGTATCCTCCCTTATTCCCTAATAGAGTGTAAGCTCTTCTCCTCCTGTATCCTCCCTTATACCCTAATAGATTGTAAGCTCTTCTCCCTTCTGTATCCTCCCTTATACCCTAATAGAGTGTAAGCTCTTCTCCTCCTGTATCCTCCCTTATACCCTAATAGATTGTAAGCTCTTCTCCCTTCTGTATCCTCCCTTATTCCCTAATAGAGTGTAAGCTCTTCTCCTCCTGTATCCTCCCTTATTCCCTAATAGAGTGTAAGCTCTTCTCCTCCTGTATCCTCCCTTATTCCCTAATAGATTGTAAGCTCTTCTCCCTTCTGTATCCTCCCTTATTCCCTAATAGAGTGTAAGCTCTTCTCCTCCTGTATCCTCCCTTACACCCTAATAGAGTGTAAGCTCTTCTCCTCCTGTATCCTCCCTTATACCCTAATAGAGTGTAAGCTCTTCTCCTTCTGTATCCTCCCTTATACCCTAATAGAGTGTAAGCTCTTCTCCTCCTGTATCCTCCCTTATACCCTAATAGAGTGTAAGCTCTTCTCCCTCTGTATCCTCCCTTATACCCTAATAGAGTGTAAGCTCTTCTCCTCCTGTATCCTCCCTTATACCCTAATAGAGTGTAAGCTCTTCTCCTTCTGTATCCTCCCTTATACCCTAATAGAGTGTAAGCTCTTCTCCTCCTGTATCCTCCCTTATACCCTAATAGAGTGTAAGCTCTTCTCCTTCTGTATCCTCCCTTATACCCTAATAGAGTGTAAGCTCTTCTCCTCCTGTATCCTCCCTTATACCCTAATAGAGTGTAAGCTCTTCTCCTCCTGTATCCTCCCTTATACCCTAATAGAGTGTAAGCTCTTCTCCTTCTGTATCCTCCCTTATACCCTAATAGAGTGTAAGCTCTTCTCCTCCTGTATCCTCCCTTATACCCTAATAGAGTGTAAGCTCTTCTCCTCCTGTATCCTCCCTTATACCCTAATAGATTGTAAGCTCTTCTCCTTCTGTACCCTCCCTTATACCCTAATAGAGTGTAAGCTCTTCTCCTCCTGTATCCTCCCTTATACCCTAATAGAGTGTAAGCTCTTCTCCCTCTGTATCCTCCCTTATACCCTAATAGAGTGTAAGCTCTTCTCCTCCTGTATCCTCCCTTACACCCTAATAGAGTGTAAGCTCTTCTCCTCCTGTATCCTCCCTTATACCCTAATAGAGTGTAAGCTCTTCTCCTCCTGTATCCTCCCTTATACCCTAATAGAGTGTAAGCTCTTCTCCTCCTGTATCCTCCCTTATACCCTAATAGAGTGTAAGCTCTTCTCCCTCTGTATCCTCCCTTATACCCTAATAGAGTGTAAGCTCTTCTCCTCCTGTATCCTCCCTTACACCCTAATAGAGTGTAAGCTCTTCTCCTCCTGTATCCTCCCTTATACCCTAATAGAGTGTAAGCTCTTCTCCTCCTGTATCCTCCCTTATACCCTAATAGAGTGTAAGCTCTTCTCTCTGTTCCAGGTTAGAGGTCACAGGTGGGGTGAGGGCTGTTACAAGGAAGTGCTGAGTATATTTTTGTTGCTCCTGTATGGAGAGGCGGCATTCCTCAGGTGTGATGAAAGGCGCGGGGCGCTGGGGGCGGGGCTTTCTCATGCACGTTGACTAACAGTGAGACCTGTCGGTGTCCCCTCTGCAGCTCCTTCAGGATGAGGCCCGGCATGATTGTCTTCCTCCTGCTGTGCTTTGGTCCCTCTGCCTGCGGTGAGTCCCTCTTCTGACTTATACCTCCGCTATTAAAGGGGGCTTCCGCTTTCATGGGATCAAACCCGAACATATATGTTTCCCACACCCTGTACATACAGATTGGCCATATTAATCCGGACCTTCACCCTGAATAAGAGCCTATCTTATATGTTTCCCCCCTGTACATACAGATTGCCCACATTAATCCGGACCTTCACCCTGAATAAGAGCCTATCTTATATGTTTCCCACACCCTGTACATACAGATTGCTCACATTAATCCGGACCCTCACCCTGAATAAGAGCCTATCTTATATGTTTCCCACACCCTGTACATACAGATTGCCCACATTAATCCGGACCTTCACCCTGAATAAGAGCCTATCTTATATGTTTCCCACCCCCTGTACATACAGATTGCCCACATTAATCCGGACCTTCACCCTGAATAAGAGCCTATCTTATATGTTTCCCACACCCTGTACATACAGATTGCTCACATTAATCCGGACCCTCACCCTGAATAAGAGCCTATCTTATATGTTTCCCACACCCTGTACATACAGATTGCCCACATTAATCCGGACCTTCACCCTAAATAAGAGCCTATCTTATATGTTTCCCACCCCCTGTACATACAGATTGCCCACATTAATCCGGACCCTCACCCTGAATAAGAGCCTATCTTATATGTTTCCCACACCCTGTACATACAGATTGCCCACATTAATCCGGACCTTCACCCTGAATAAGAGCCTATCTTATATGTTTCCCACACCCTGTACATACAGATTGCCCACATTAATCCGGACCCTCACCCTGAATAAGAGCCTATCTTATATGTTTCCCACACCCTGTACATACAGATTGCCCACATTAATCCGGACCTTCACCCTGAATAAGAGCCTATCTTATATGTTTCCCACACCCTGTACATACAGATTGCCCACATTAATCCGGACCTTCACCCTGAATAAGAGCCTATCTTATATGTTTCCCACACCCTGTACATACAGATTGCCCACATTAATCCGGACCCTCACCCTGAATAAGAGCCTATCTTATATGTTTCCCACACCCTGTACATACAGATTGCCCACATTAATCCGGACCTTCACCCTGAATAAGAGCCTATCTTATATGTTTCCCACACCCTGTACATACAGATTGCTCACATTAAAAATCATCCTCCCTGCATCTACTGCATGTTATGAGCCTTTAAACATCCAAGATGGCGGCTCATGAAACATCAGGCAGCCTGCAAACAGGAAGTGCCTTCTGACCGTGTCGCTCTGCATTCTGGGATTGCTGACCTTTTCCTGACCCCAGCTCTGCTCTGTCTGAGCAAAGCACAGCTATAACCCACCCCCCTGCACTTTATCCCACTCTCCTCAGTATGTGATGCTTCTTAGTCAAGTTGGCGGCGCCCGTATCCTAGAGTCCTGAACAGAGTTGCAGCCCAGTGGGGGAAAGAATAATAAGTAAGGGACTCAAAACTTAAAATATATTAATTTTAGATGCTGGGGAATCGTTTTATAAGGGTTTGGGTTTTTCCAATAAATCATGGGGAAGGTCCGGATTAATTTTGGCGTGCGCTTGACACTTTAATTCTTTTATAGGAAGCCCTCTTTAATCCCTCCATTATAAGATCACAATGTTGCTTGTGGGCGTGTCACGCGTCAGCGCGGCGCTTTGTGTTTTGTGATTGCAGAGGCCGCAGGGGAGCGCGCGCGCTGGCTGCTGGTCATCGGTCCCGTGTTCGTCGCGGCGGTCGTCCTCATCATCTACGGACTAGGTCAGCATGTAATGTATAGCGGTGCCTGGGACATGTCCTAATTCTATGTCCCACCCTCTGCCTCATCCCCAGCATTTCTACTGACATCCTATAACAAAGTCTTCCTGCACACAGGGGCAATAAATCCTTATCTAGCAACAGAAAGCACCACTGATAAGGAAAGGTGGGGGGAGCGCAGCTTGGAGAAGAGATTTACAATAATTTGTCCCCCAGCACCCACCCAGGGGGGTGGCATCTGTCCTTCCAGCCCCTTGGAATGTAGGATAAATCCAGGGGGAGAAATGGTTTTCTTGGTGACATACAGAGGGTCCGATCCTTGATCGTGGTGTGCCTGACCCACTGCTCCTCCAACCCTCGGAAGCTGAAGACTTTGTATCCCTTTATGAGGTGCAGGATATTTGGTGTTTTCCCCTCTTTTATTTTCTGTTTTTCTGCCCATTTGTATATTGTCTTTTTTTTTGTTTATCATTTGTATTTTTGTCTTTTTATCTTTTTTTATTAAAATTTTAAATTTTCCATTTTGGGCCTATCCTTTTGGCAATTAGAAATCCTCTAACCTGGTTTACTTGGAGCTCCTAAAAACGACCCTGGTTTCTGAAGATTGTATGACCGCTCGTAACTGTGTATTAACCCCATAGACTGTAAGATCGATTGTAACTAATCCATTGTATGATTGGGAAAGCGGATCTGATCATATAGTGTAACAAGAGGGAATGTAAATTTGTATTAACCCCATAGACTGTAAGATCGATTGTAACTAATCCAATGTATGATTGGGGACAGCGTAACTAATCATATAGTGTAACAAGAGGGAATGTAAATGTGTATTAACCCCATAGACTGTAAGATCGATTGTAACTAATCCAATGTATGATTGGGAAAGCAGATCTGATTATATAGTGTAACGAGAGGGAATGTAAATGTGTATTAACCCCATAGACTGTAAGATCGATTGTAACTAATCCAATGTATGATTGGGAAAGCGGATCTGATCATATAGTGTAACAAGAGGGAATGTAAATGTGTAATAACCCCATAGACTGTAAGATCGATTGTAACTAATCCAATGTATGATTGGGAAAGTGTAACTAATCATATAGTGTAACAAGAGGGAATGTAAATGTGTATTAACCCCATAGACTGTAAGATCGATTGTAACTAATCCAATGTATGATTGGGAAAGCGGATCTGATCATATAGTGTAACAAGAGGGAATGTAAATGTGTAATAACCCCATAGACTGTAAGATCGATTGTAACTAATCCAATGTATGATTGGGAAAGTGGATCTAATCATATAGTGTAACAAGAGGGAATGTAAATGTGTATTAACCTCATAGACTGTAAGATCGATTGTAACTAATCCAATGTATGATTGGGGACAGCGTAACTAATCATATAGTGTAACAAGAGGGAATGTAAATGTGTAATAACCCCATAGACTGTAAGATCGATTGTAACTAATCCATTGTATGATTGGGAAAGTGGATCTGATCATATAGTGTAACAAGAGGGAATGTAAATGTGTATTAACCCCATAGACTGTAAGATCGATTGTAACTAATCCAATGTATGATTGGGGACAGCGTAACTAATCATATAGTGTAACAAGAGGGAATGTAAATGTGTATTAACCCCATAGACTGTAAGATCGATTGTAACTAATCCAATGTATGATTGGGGAAAGCGTAACTAATCATATAGTGTAACAAGAGGGAATGTAAATGTGTATTAACCCCATAGACTGTAAGATCAATTGTAACTAATCCAATGTATGATTGGGGACAGCGTAACTAATCATATAGTGTAACAAGAGGGAATGTAAATGTGTAATAACCCCATAGACTGTAAGATCGATTGTAACTAATCCAATGTATGATTGGGAAAGCGGATCTGATCATATAGTGTAACAAGAGGGAATGTAAATGTGTAATAACCCCATAGACTGTAAGATATATTGTAACTAATCCAATGTATGATTGGGGACAGCGTAACTAATCATATAGTGTAACAAGAGGGAATGACTCACAATTAACTTGGTGACTGTGTGTGATGCAGCAGATGGCAAGCTGATTGTATCTGATCGTTCCACAGCAGAACGGATCAGACTCGACAGCGACCCACGGCCGAGCACTGCGACTACTTGCGGACGCTCTGAAAATGCCGCTAAAGATGCTCATCTGTCGCTACCTGGCGTTAGTGATGAATCAGCCTGCCCGTTTTTGTCTAATAGGGATGAGTATGTGCATGTGTCCAGTATAAATATAGAAGAAAACTGCTCCTTAACATTAAAGTGGACCAACACCCAGGGGGGATCGGCCCGGAAATCTATAAGATTCCCGGACCGATCAGATCCCTCCCCGCGGGGCATCCGAAATCGGGATGTCCCGCGGGGAGGAACCCCCCAGGAGGCCCACAATCCTCACCTTACCGGCGATCCAACGGCGCATGCGCGAGACGCGGCCGCGTCTCTCGCTTCCCTCTAGCAGGGCGCGCTCCCGCGCCGGCCGTTTTGTGAATGGCCGGCGCAGGCGCGCTCCCTGTTAGAGGGAAGCAAGAGACGCAGCCAATGACAGCGCTCTGGTATGTGCGTCCAAGCGGCTTTGGACGCGCATACCAGAGCTGCTCTGAGCGCTGTCATTGGCCGGACGAGGTCACGTGGGAGCGGGGAGAGGTGAGTTTTTGCGGCGATCGGGGGGGTTTCAGACAGCGGGGCACCCCCGATCGGGGTGCCCCACCTAAGTGGACCAACACCCAGGATAGTCAAAATCCTGGGTGTTGGTCCACTTTAAGTTCAAATATCTAATCAATAAATTATACTCATTCTAAATAATTATCAGTAATTAATATATACATACAAAAACGTGCTAGTGCTAATCTGTGCATAAATCTATGATATCAAAGTGCTGAATAGAATAAATACTACAGATAACCAAAGTCGCCGCCAGATGGCGTCCAAGTGTATCACTGTAAACAATTAACTCATTAACAATTAACATGAGACAGTCCAATCAAGACACGTGATCAAAGTCAAATGAACAGCAGATAAACATTCAGATAAATCTAGTCTATATATATATATATATACAGTATATATATATATACTGCCCCATCTCAAGGTCCATAAGTGCACTGGGAATAGGTGTCCAAAAGCAGAAAGATCCTCACGCGTTCCATTATGAAAATAGCTTCTCCAAAGTTTGGACACCTATTCCCAGTCCCTTGAGATGGGGCAGTATATATATATATAGACTAGATTTATCTGAATGTTTATCTGCTGTTCATTTGACTTTGATCACGTGTCTTGATTGGACTGTCTCATGCCTGGAGCTGATCTAACTGCCCCTATATTATGATCATTGTATTGCACAACAGCGTTTTTTGCACAGTACACAGTTAGAGTTAATTGTTTACAGTGATACACTTGGACGCCATCTGGCGGCGACTTTGGTTATCTGTAGTATTTATTCTATTCAGCACTTTGATATCATAGATTTATGCACAGATTAGCACTAGCACGTTTTTGTATGTATATATTAATTATTGATAATTATTTAGAGGCCGATTCATCAATAGCGCCAGGTAGCGACAGATGAGCGACTGTAGCGTGATTTTTTCAGCGCCAGACAGTATTCGCTGTGCTTGGCCGGCATTAGCTTGATGACAGCGACTCAGTCGGTGTGCGGTAATGTTGAATACGGGCTGGGGGGTCGCTGTTTCACTGGTCCAGCGTTGTATGTGAGCGCCTGACAACGAATGGCCAGAGCGAACGGCTAGCTTCATATTCATCAACAAATCACGCTCCGAATGTGCTGTCGCTGTCCATTCCTTGTTTAAACCCCAGAGCGCTGGCGGCGATGTGTATTAACTAGTTTTTAACCCCTAATCAACCATATTTTTGAATGTAACATTATACATGTTTTTAGAATCATTTTGTAATATGAATACATTAATCTCAGACCTGTTAGATCAATTCTGCACATATTTTTTTTTTTTTTTTTTTTAGACTTAAAAATAAATCCTAACATTGCAGAAGTGGTCTCCGATTTTTTGACATTAAAAAAAATAAATAAAAAATTATTACCAATTAATTATGAATAATTATAGATTGCTCCATTGAAATGCATTGGACATCGCCAGGGAGCGACAGCTCATACCTGGCGCTGTGAGGGAATTTGCAGCGGCGCTGTTCGGTCCAGGCGGCTTCATGATGAATGCCGCGCTAGCCGTCGCTCTCGCCGGCGCTAGCCTCATTTTGCTTGATAAATGCGTCATTGTGACCGCCGCGGGCGTACTTGAGTCGGTAGTCGCCGTTAGCTGCCGCTACCTGGCGCTCGTCAGACACTACCTGGCGCTATCGCTTGATGAATAAGGGCATTAGAATGAGTATCATTTATTGATTAGATATTTGAACTTAAAGGAGCAGTATCGCGAATTTTTCTTGGTGACTTATATTTAAATGGTACATTGAATGTAGGTAAGTGTTGGAGTAAGAATTACAAATGTAGAAAAAATGATGTGTGTGTTGAGCAGCTGGAGACTAATAGCTCATGTTTATATCTGATGAGTGTCGGAGGCCGACACTCTGGCCTGTTCCACGCTGAGGAGAGGGGGGAAACAATGTATCAAAGTATCAGCTGTTCAGTGCTGTCCAGCATAAGATAACAACATTGCAACTTTGCCTGGCCAGAACTTATATATCTAAAACAGAGAGAAAAGCTCTAGAAGTCATTTAGCTGATTTTGACAGTTTTCCCTTCATGTTGGCTCTGCTGCAGGATCTTTCAGTTTACCATTTTCTCTTTCATATTCTTATTTTTCATTTTTCCGTATGATCTTTCTTTCAGCTTTGTGTGTTTTGAGCAAAGCCCAACCCAGGATTTTCACTATCTGGAGTTTTTTTTTGTGCCCCTAGGGGCATCCCGACTTGGGATGCCCTGATATGTGAAATCCCCAAGTTCGCCTGTGAAAACGTACCTTTCCCTGTCCCACAGCGCATGCGTGGGCTCTCATCCAATCAGCGCTGTTTGCACGCAGATGGGGAGCCTGAGCAGTAACCTTCCTGGCCGCCCGGCCTGTCTAAATGACTATCTGCGTGAGCGCGCCAGAAAAATGGGGGGATCTGTGGTTATCCAGGGGTCGTTTCACACAGTGGGGCATCCCGATTTAGAATGCCCAAGGGGGGAAGGTCATTGGCCGGGTCTTATAGACTTCAGGGTCGGCCACTCAGGGTTTTGTTCCACTTTAATACCTTTAGATTTTCCTGCACAGTTATTCAAAGAAGAATTTCAGTCATTTTCAGTCAGTTTAGTTTATTTTGTATAGATTTTACACATTTGAGTCACCTGGTCTCACCTCACACACACACAGCCGTTACCACTGATTACAGTGTCAGGAGAGCAGTGGCCTAAATGAAGCAGCTCACTAAATACAACCCAGCAGATCCCCCTATTCAGCAAATGGACTGAGCCATTGTCATTATGCAATTTAAGAGAGGCAAATATTTTTTTCATTTTTCTATCGCCAGAATATTTGTACACATGTTAGAAGCTATTGTGTGGCTATTTAATTATTTATCTTTTTTAATGCAAATTTCGCGATACTGCTCCTTTAATGTTAAGGAGCAGTTTTCTTCTATATTTATATTGGACACATGCACATACTCATCCCCATTACACAAAAACGGGCAGGCTGATTCATCACTAACGCCAGGTAGCGACAGATGAGCGTCTGTAGCAGGCATTTTCAGAGCGCCCGCTAGTAGTCGCTGTGCTCAGCCGTGGGTCGCTAGTTTATAGCGACTCAGCCGCTGTTCAGTTATGTTGAATACATTGTGAGGAGTCGCTATTTGACCAGTACAGCGCTGTATGGGAGCGCATGTTAGCGACTGCTCATAGCGACCGACTCACAACATATTCAGCAAAAAAAACAGCCTCACAAATCTCTGGCGCTGAAAAATGCTTGTTTGAAGCCCAGAGCGCAGGAGGCTGTGTGATTAAAGTCTGTTTTTCAGCATCTATCCACCAGTAACAAAGCGAAAACATATGGAATTACATTGTAGCAACATTGTAACATGAACACTTTAATGGCAGAGCTGTGATGTCATTTATGAAGAAATATATAAAAAATGAAAAAAATTTGAAAAAACTGCTTATTCAATGTCAGGAGAGGTCACAGAATTATTTGTGATTTTTGGGAAAAAAAATAAAGAAAAACCCCGTTTAAAGAGAAGAAAAGGATCGTCCATAGAAATGTATGGGAGAGCGACAGGTAGCGAGAGGTCATACCTGGCGCTGTGCAAGGCTGAACGCCGGCGCTGTTCGCTGAGGCTGTGAAAATGATGAATCAGACGCTACATGGCGCTATCCCAGTCGCTAAACAGATTCTGCTTGATAAATGTGTAATTGCGTGCCGTGTCCGGCGTTCACCAGTCGCTACCTGTCGCTACCTCTCATTAACAAGGCGCTACCTGACGCTATCCCTTCTTAAATAAGGGTCTAATAGATTGCCACATAGGCAGTATGGTGGGGGTTGGGCGGAAGAAAGCCTGTTTGAATTAGCCTAAAGAGCTAATTAGGCTAATTAGCTAAACTAAAAATGGCTGCTTGTACCTAGCAAGGCCACTTCCCGCCCCCGCAGTAATATTGTAACGCTAGGTGCCAGGGAGCCATGACACTGGCCGGGAGACTAAGCACTACATCAAGGGGGCAGCTCCGAGCACAGCAACACAGAAACAACCGAGTGCAGGGCTGTCAGGGCCAGGGTCCAGGAAACCTGACGCCAAGGTCCGCATTCAGACCCCGGTCCATTAGTTGAGTATCTGCGCTCTAGCCATAGCTGGGTCAATGTGAGCCGATGATATGTGTGTCTCCCCCTGCTGGGAGCTCTTCATATATCACCTCCTGCTGTTTTCACAGGAAGAAAGAAGCTGCGGCCACCTAAGGATGATGAAGAAGATCCCAAAAAGGATTTAACCCACATCGATGTGCGTCTGGGAACCATCAGAAATCAAGACGGAAAACAAGATGGCAAACGCACAGGTGTGAATAACTCTGACCGCCCCCGCCAAACGCGACAAATTTCCCGTACATGGAAATGGTTCAGTTGAGGGTGGAGATTAGAGTGGAGACCTTCCTAGTGGCTTCTCGCAACTCTATGGAGTCGCCAACACCAGCAGGCATAGGGGCTAGTAACCCAGGGCTCAATGGTCATGGGGCTCCCTCTGGCTCTAGTGGGTTACCAGCCCCTAGGGCTTTCAGCACAGGGCCGGTGCTCTTCCAGGGATGCCGGGGGCACCACTGCTGGAACACCACGCCCATTACTGGTCAATGTTTAAAGCTGGTCTTCAAATAACAGGTCATTTCAAAAGCCTAAACAATGAGACTGGTGTCTAGAGATGAGCAGGACAGGGGTAAGAAGTCCTCCAGCCGGATAGTCTCTGGAATCCTCCATTCGGGAGAGAAAATCTGGCCATCACCAGCAGCAGGCATAGGGGCTGGTAACCCAGGGCTCAGAGGCCGAGTGGCTGCTTCTGGTTCTAGCAGGTTACCAGCCACTAGGCCTTTCATTACAGGTCCTGTGATCTTCTAGGGGTACCACTGGTGGAACACAAGGCCCATTCTCAGACCATGGGTCAATGTTCAAAGCTGGTCTTAAAATAACAGGTCATTTCAAAAGCCCAAATAATGAAACTCATGTCTAGAGATGAGCCAGACAGGGGTCAGAAGCCCTCCAGCCCGATAGTCCCTGGTATCCTCCATTTGAGACTCCCCAATGCTGAATAGTATAAAGACTATGGGAGAGAAAATCTGGCCATCACCACCAGTTATAGGGGTCGCGGCTCAGTCGCGGAGTGGCTGCCTCTGGCTCAAGCAGGTTCCAGCCACTAGGCCCTTCATTACAGGTCCTGTGATCTTCCAATGGTACTAGGGGCACCACTGGTGGAACACCAGGCCCATTGCCTGGCCAGGGGGCAGGGTATGGGTAATCAGCCAGGGTTAAATGTTCAAAGCTGGTCTTCAAATACCTGGTCATTTCAAAAGCCCAAACAATGAGACTCATGTCTAGAGAGGAGACGGAGAGGGGTCAGAAGCCCTCTAGCCCGATAGTCCCTGGTATCCTCCATTCGAGGCTCCCCAATGCTGAATAGTATAAAGACTATGGGAGAGAAAATCTGGCCATCACCACCAGTTATAGAGGCTGGTAACCCAGGGCTCAGAGGCCGAGCGGCTCCCTCTGGCTCTAGGTGGTTACCAGCCCCTAGGACTTTCAGCACAGGGCCGGTGCTCTTCCAGGGATGCCAGGGGCACCACTGCTGGTACACCACGCCCATTGCCTAGCTAGGGGGTCAATGTTTAAAGCTGGTCTTCAAATAACTGGTCATTTCAAAAGCCCAAACAATGAGACTCATGTCTAGAGAGGAGCCAGACAGGGGTCAGAAGCCCTCCAGCCGCGTAGTCCCTCTATTCGATACTCCCCAATTCAGAATAGTATAAAGGCTATAGGAGAGAAAATCTGGCCATCACCACCAGTTATAGGGGCTGATAACCAAGGGCTCAGAGGCCGAGTGGCTGCCTTTGGCTCGAGCAGGTTACCAGCCACTAGGCCTTTCCTTACAGGTCCTGTGATCTTCCAGGGTTACCGCTGATGGAACATCAGGCCCATTCCCTGGCCAGGGGGTCAATGTTCAAAGCTGGTCTTCAAATAACTGGTCATTTCAAAAGCCCAAACAATGAGACTCATGTCTAGAGATGAGCTGGACAGGGATCACAAGCCCTCCAGCCAGATAGTCCCTCTATTCGATACTCCCCAATTCTGAATAGAATAAAGGCTATGGGAGAGAAGATCTGGCCATCACCAACAATTGTAGGGGCTGGTAATCCAGGGTTTAGAGGCCGAGTGGCTGCCTCTGGCTCGAGCAGGTTACCAGCCACTAGGCCTTTACTTACAGGTCCTGTGATCTTCCAGGAGTACCAGGGGCACCGCTGCTGGAACACCAGGCCCATTCCCTGGCCAGGGGGTGGGGTAGGGGTAATCAGCCAGGGTTAAATGTTCAAAGCTGGTCTTCATATAACAGGTTATCTTCTAAATCTTAACCAGTGAGACTCATGACCAGAGATGAGCTGGGCAGGGGTCAGGAGCCCTTCAGCCAGAGAGTCTCTGGTATCCCGCATTCTGTACTCTGTCCTGAGAAAATCTGTCCATCACCACCAGGTATAGGGGCTCTTTACCCAGTGTTTAAAGGTCGAGTGGCTGCCCTTCAGCCCTGGCAAGTTACCAGGCCCTATGCCTTTCAGCACAGGTTCGGCCTTGAAAGGGCCCCATGTAATGTTCACACCAGGGCCCTGCCACTTTTAATTATGCCACTGGCATCTAGACCCGAATTTAGATAATCGAATCTAGACCCATCACTACTCATGACCATACGTCTGGGACTTGCTTTAAGCTTAGAGGTTCCTCAATGGTAGTTTTTCCAGCAGGGCAACCAATAGCACACACTGGAGAATATTCTTATCCAATGAAAGGGCACTCACGTTGGGTCTTTGCAACCTTTTCTCCAACCTCCATATTTGACATTATTCACCTGTGTCCACTCCTGCAGAGGATCTCACAGGAACTGCAGATCTAAGATTCCCCCCACCCAACAAGCCAACGAGGACCTCCAGTCGCTCAGCATCTCTAACAAGGAACATTGAGGAGTCTTGCTCAAGTATGGAGGGACTAAATCAAGGGGCGGGGGAGGGGGGGGTGAATATCCTGATGGATAATTTGACCGGGCTTATGCCAATATCTGGGATTGGCCAGAATGGTCTGAATTGGCAAGACCTTGGTCAAATATAGCTTCAGTCTGGATCCAGACCCATCACTACTCATGACCATATGTTTGGGACTTGCTTTAGGCTCAGAGGTTCCTCAATAATTGTTTAGCACACACTGAAGAACATTCTTATCTGGAGAACAATTAGATGCCCTACTCGTCCATTGTCAAATGTTGGACATTTCTAACCTCTTTCCACCCTGCCACTAATATATGACATTATTCACCTGTGTCCACTCCTGCAGAGAATCTACCAGGAGCTGCAGATCAAAGGTTCCCACCACCCAGCAAACCAACGAGGACCTCCAGTCGCTCAGCATCTCTAACAAGGAATACTAAGGAGTCTTGCTCAGGTATGGAGGGACTAAACCAAGGGGCAGGGGGGAATTTGATATCCTGATGGATAATTTGACCAGTCTTACACCGATATCTGGGATTGGCCAGAATGGGCTGAATTGGCAAGACCTTGGTCAAATTTAGCTTCAGCCTTGATCCGAACCCATCACTACTCATGACCATATGTTTGGGACTTGCTTTAAGCTCAGAGGTTCCACAATGGTCGTTTAGCACACACTGGAGAATATTCTTATCTAAAGAACAATTAGAGGCCCCATTGACAAAGGTACTCATGTTGGACATATCTCACCTTTTTCCAACCTGCCACCAATTGGTGACATTATTCTCCTGTGTCCACTCCTGCAGAGGATCTACCAGGAGCTGCGGATCTAAGGATCCTACCACCCAGCAAGCCAATGAGGACCTCCAGTCGCTCAGTATCTCTAACAAGGAACACTGAGGTGTCTTGCTCAGGTATGGAGAGACTAAACCAAGGGGCAGGGGGGAATTTTATATCCTGATGGATAATTTGACCAGGCTTATGCCAATATCTGAAATATCTGAATTGACAAGACCTTGGTCAAATTTAGCTCCTGCGTGGATCCAGACCCATCACTACTCATGGCCATATGTCTGGGACTTGCTTTAAGCTCAATGGTTCCTCAATGGATGTTTAGCACACATTGGAGAATATTCTTATCCAAAGAACAATTAGAGGCCCCATTGACATAGGCACTTGTGTTGGACATATCTAACCTGTTCCCAACCTCCCACCAATATGTGACATTATTCTCTTGTGTCTACTCCTGCAGAGGATCTACCAGGAGCTGCAGCTCTAAGGATCACACCACCCAGCAAGCCAACAAGGACCTCCCATCGCTCAGCATCTCTAACAAAGAACACTGAGGAGTCTTGCTCGGGTATGGATCCTTAATTTTGATATACTGGGTGATATTTTTCCTGGCGAGGACTAGACCGAGGGCATTTGCAGCGGATGGAAACTATCAAACACTGGGATTAATGTCCTCTTCAGGCAGCAATAAAACAAACGGTTTGACTGCAGCTCCAGAATTTCACAGAGAGGAATAATGCTGTGCCACCTTCACTACGGGCATTATCCTTTGAGTTTGGGGAGCACACTCATGGTTCCTATGCCAGCTCCAGGCAGAAGTGTGCCAGGTTCCTATGCCAGCTCCAGGGAGCAGTGTGCCAGGTTCCTATGCCAGCTCCAGGGAGCAGTGTGCCAGGTTCCAATGCAAGGTCCAGGGAGTAGGGGAATGGGTTTGTGAAGGATGTAAAATGCAGTAGAGCCATTCTACACATCCTAATCAAATATCTCTATAGGGGTGCTCCTGCGGTTTGACACTTTTTAGGTCTGTATTAGTGAATCCCATGATAGGAGACAACTACTATTTCATAACGGTTACTGACTCTTATCTGCCCTACAGTAAATGTTACTGAAGCTGAAGAGCCAAGAAACTCTAAGCCAAGAACTTCCAGGAGCTCTAGGCCTTCAGCAGAAGATACTAGAGATGCTCCACACTCAGGTATGGTCCGAATCAACTTTCAGCTGTGCCGAGAGGTCCCCTCACTATAACCAGCAGGCTGTAAATGAATTGATAATGATTGAGCAGCTTGAACGTTGGGCTTTACACTATGAATTGCTAATGCTAATGAACCTCCAGGAGCTCCAGCCCCTCAGCATTAGATACTGAAGATGTTCCACACGACACTCATGTTGGTGAAACACAACCTTCATCTCTGCCAAGAGATCCCCTCACTATAGACAGCTGGCCATAAATGAATTGATAATGATTGAGAAGCTTGAACGATGGGCTTTACACTATGATTTCCACTTTACACTATGAATTGCTAATGGTTGAACAGCTTGAATGTTGGGCTTTGCCCTACAGTCAATGTTACCGGAGCTATAAAACCATGATACTCTCCACCAAGAATCTCAGGGAAAACCTCCAGGGGCTCCAGTCCCTCAGTAGCAGATACTGGAGATGCTCCACACCCATGTTGGTGGAACACAACCTTCAGCTCTGCCAGGAGCTCCCCTCATTATAGCTGGCCATAGATGAATTGCTAATGGTTGAACAGCTTGAACGTTGGGCTTTACACTATGAATTGCACTTTACACTATGAATTGCTAATGGTTGAACAGCTTGAATGTTGGGCTTTGCCCTACAGTCAATGTTACCGGAGCTGTAAAACCATGATACTCTCCACCAACAATCTCAGGGAAAACCTCCAGGGGCTCCAGTCCCTCAGTAGCAGATACTGGAGATGCTCCACACCCATGTTGGTGGAACACAACCTTCAGCTCTGCCAAGAGGTCCCCTCATTATAGCTGGCCATAGATTAATTGCTAATGGTTGAACAGCTTGAACGTTGGACTTTACACTATGAATCGCACTTTACACTATGAATTGCTAATGGTTGAACAGCTTGAATGTTGTTGATGATCCTTCAGTTATTGTTACCGGAGCTGGGAAACCAAGATACTCTCCACCAGAAATCACAGGGAGAACCTCCAGGAGCTCCAGGCCCCCAGTAGCAGATACTGGAGATGCTCCACACTCATTATGGTGGAACACAACCTTCAGCTCTGTCAAGAGGTTCCCCAATATAGCTGGCCGTAGATGAATTGCTAATGGTTTAGCAGCTTGAACATTGGGCTTTGCTCTACAGTTAATGTTACTGGAGCTAGAAAACCAAGATACTCTCCACCAAGAATCTCAGGGAGAACCTTCGGGAGCTCCAGCCCCTCAGCAGCAGATACTGGAGATGCTTCACACCCATGTTGGTGGAACACAACCTTCAGCTCTGCCAAGAGGTCCCCCACTATATCTGGCCATAGATGAATTGCTAATGGTTGAGCAGCTTGAACGTTGGGCTTTACACTATGATTTGCACTTTACACTATGTGTTGCTAATGGTTGACAGCTTGGATATTGGGCCTTGCCCTACATGTTACCGGAGCTAGAAAACAAAGATACTCTCAACCAAGGATCTCAGGGAGAACCTTCAGGAGCTCCAGCCCCTCAGCAGCAGATACTGGAGATGCTTCACACTCATGTATGGTGGAAAACAACCTTCAGCTCTGCCAAGAGGTCCCCTCACTATAGTCAGCTGGCCATAAATAAATTGCTAATGATTGAGCAGTTTGAACGTTAGGCTTTACACTATGAGTTGCACTTTACACTATGAATTGCTAATGGTTGAACAGCTTGAACGTTTGGCTTTGCCCTACAGTAAATGCTACCAAAGTTGGAAAACCAAGATACTCTCCACCAAGAATCTCAGGGAGAACCTCCAGGAGCTCCAGCCCCTCAGCATCAGATACTGGAGATGCTCTACACTCATGCTGATGGAACACAACCTTCAGCTCTGTCCGAGGTCCCCCCAATAAAGCTGGCCACAGATGCATTGCTAATGGTTGACCAGCTTGAACGTTGGCTTTCAAATGGGTTCTTTCATGGGGACAGGTAGGGTAAATGTTTGAGATTCAACAACCATTGAAGTAAAATAACGTTTTTCATTCTTCTAACCTCAGCTGTGACCCATAATGCCAAGGAGGAGAGAAAAACACCAATGCAATGCAACTCTGAAATGTCAAGACCAAGGGAGAGAAGGCCTTGGATCGGGGGAAATTCTGGTAAGTTTCCTTAACTATGTCTTATTAAAGTGGATCAAAACCCACTGGACTCGTGAAATACATTTGGCCAAAGCCTCTGCCGATACTCCCTTCTTAGGGTGTAGAACTAGAAATGCATATTTTCGCTTTTCAAATCGTACTGGAACACTGATTTTTTTTTTTTGCTGTACCTCTGTGTGAGATGACAGGTGATCAGTCACTGCATAGGTGTGGCAATGACATTATTGTCACACACAACAGTGGCAATGAATGGAGGAGGCAGAGCTTTACAGCTAAAACATGCGCCATTATCTAGGATTAGAGTGAAGCAGGAGCAGCGAAAATTGGCAAAAAAAGTATTCTTCATAGGGGGGACAATTTAGGGGTTTCTAGGTAAAAATTTGGGCTTTGGTCCACCTTAACTAAGCATGGTTTTGGTTTGGTGGTGCTCATTAGCTTACGTTCAGATCTGTGAGGCTAGATTGGGTAATGTTTAGGTGCTAGAACTGGAAAGTAACCCCCCAAAAAATCTCCTTCGAGACTAACTAGAGGTGGACTGTCCATCTGCCCCAACAGATTCTGGAGATGCTCCACAGTGTATACTTGGAAAAAAAGGGTCAGCTGTAACCCATAAAGATAAGACAGAAAGAAAAACACCCATGCAACTCAAATCTGAAATGCTGGGAGGGAGGAGAGGCCTCCACATCAGCTTTGGACTGGTGGAAATTCTGGTAAGCTACATTAACTAAGGCTAGGCCAACCTGATGGTTTTGGTTTGGTGGAGCCCATCAGTTTCTCTTAAGATTTGTGAGGCTAGATCGGGGAATGTTTAGGTGCTAGAACCTTAAAACAGGTTCTCCCATGAGATTCTCACCAGACTGATGGGGTCAAGTGAAGCAAAGTTATCTAGCCTGGGATCCAACAACAATGAAATGTCAAAAGAGGAGATGTCTCCAAATCAGCCCTGGACCAGAGAAAATTCTGGTAAGTTACCTTTGAACAGAAATCACCATGACATGCCCGAAGGTGGACTGATGCCTCCTTAACTAAGCCAACCTGATGGTTTCAGTTTGGTGGTGCCCATTAGATTCCTTTGAGATCTGTGAGGCTAGATTGGGGAATGTTTAGGTGCTAGAACTCCCCAAAAATGTCCATAGGGAGCACAGGGAGAATTTATGGTGCACAGCAACGATTTGGGTCAGAATGGGCAGGCACCCTACCCAGACCCTGAATTCACTCAATCCTCATGTAGCATTTTCCTCAGCTCCCTGCCCACCAGGAGTCTCTTCAATTCCTTCCCCCCCATACCTGGCCCCTGTTGTACCCACCGACCAAGACACCACAGCTCATGCAATGCTATAGCCCCAGCAACATGTATGTGTGGTCATACCCAGCCTATAATACTAAAGCTTCAGTACCTTTTAGTGATGTAGCCTTGGCCTAAAAATGCACTTGTTGACTGGCTGGGAGGTACCTTGAGGGTGGGGCTCAACAGCTCGTAGGCTGGTCATGGACTGGTCCCCACTATTAAAGCCACGAGCCTCCATTTCACCCCTAACCAACAATGTATTAAAATTTCATCAAAGTGGATTTGATGGTCCACTGAAACCTCAAAGACCTGAAATGCTATCCTTGCCATCCCTTTCTGGGGCTTCAGTAGACCATTCAGACCATATTCCAGATTCTCTTCCACCACTCTTGGTTAATCTGATGATATAACATTCTCAGGCATATTCCTCCTCGATTCATTAGGAAATTTACCCGAAGCTAAGATCAAGATGCCACAAGACCAATTCCACCCGGAGAAGTCATCCATGAGCTCCAGGTCTTCATCAGCCAGTACTGGAAACTCTAGGAACTCTGGTACGATCAAATAAAAAGAACGTCACCATATTTATGAACGTCATGTAAAACAGGTGAACATTCACCATCCCAGAACAAGGGGTTGAGTGCTCTCTTTGGGTGGGTGGAGCCATGTCAGTAAAGACCCTTAAAATGATCATAATAATATATAATAATAATAATAATGATACATCAAAGCTGATGGTACAATAACCATTGGATAATGGCGTTATGGGTATCATCACGGATGAAATTCATGGTTTGGGCTTGGGTGGAGCAGAGCCATGTCAGTAAAGACCCTTATAATGATAATTATAATATATATAATAATAATATTGATAATTATGAATTATCTTTATCAAAGCTGTTGGTACAGCAACCATTGGATAATGGCGTGATGGTCATTATCACCTATGAAATTCATGGTATGGGCTTGGGTGGGTGGGTGGAGCCATGTCAGTAAAGACCCTTACAATGATAATAGTAACAATATAACGATAATAATGATGGTACAACAACCATTGGATAATGGTGTGATGGTCATCATCATGTATGAAATTCATGGTTTGGGCTTGGGTGGAGCAGAGCCATGTCAGTAAAGACCCTTATAATGATAATTATAATATATATAATAATAATATTGATAATTATGAATTATCTTTATCAAAGCTGTTGGTACAGCAACCATTGGATAATGGCGTGATGGTCATTATCACCTATGAAATTCATGGTATGGGCTTGGGTGGGTGGGTGGAGCCATGTCAGTAAAGACCCTTACAATGATAATAGTAACAATATAACGATAATAATGATGGTACAACAACCATTGGATAATGGTGTGATGGTCATCATCATGTATGAAATTCATGGAATGGGCTTGGGTGGAGTGGAGCCATGTCAGTAAAGACCCTTACAATTATAATAATAATATAATAATAATGATAATGATACATTATCTTTATCAAAGCTGACGGTACAATAACCATTTGATAATGGCGTGATGGCCATCATTACGTATGAAATTTATGGTATGGGCTTGGGTGGGTGGAGCCATGTCAGTAAAGACCCTTACAATTATAATAATAATATAATAATAATGATAATGATACATTATCTTTATCAAAGCTGATGGTACAATAACCATTGGATAATGGCGTGATGGTCATCATCACGGATAAAATTCATGGTATGGGCTTGGGTGGAGTGGAGCCATATCAGTAAAGATCCTTACAATGATAATAATATAATAATGATAATGATACATTTTTATTATCAAAGCTGATGGTACAACAACCATTATATAATGGCGTGATGGTCATCATCATGGATGAAATTCATGGTGGGGTATGGGCTTGGGTGGAGTGGAGTCCCAAAGTGGAAATTATCTAGGAATCCACAGTACCAGATTGAACAGATGAAGATTCACCATCCCAGAACAAGGGGTTGAGTGCTCTCTTTGGGTGGGTGGAGCCATGTTAGTAAAGACCCTTACAATGATAATAATATAATAATAATAATGATACATTAACATTTTCAAAGCTTGGGCTTGGGTGGAGTGGAGCCATGTCAGTAAAGATCCTTACAATGATAATAATATAATAATAATGATACATTAACATTATCAAAGCTGATGGTACAACAACCATTGGATAATGGCGTGATGGTCATTATCACCTATGAAATTCATGGTATGGGCTTGGGTGGAGTGGAGCCATGTCAGTAAAGACCCTTACAATGATAATAATAATAATAATAATAATAATAATAATATAATAATAATAATGATAAATTATCCTTATCAAAGCTGATGGTACAACAATTGGATAATGGGGTGATGGGCATCATCACGGATGAACTTCATTGTGGGGTATGGGCTTGGGTGGGGTGGAGTCCCAAAGTGGAAATTATACAGGTATCCACAGCACCAGAATTAAAGGGCAGAATAAATAAACCAAAATCGTTCTTTACCTCCGAATGTTTCATGGCACGCTCCTGCGTAAAGTTAGGAGGAAACATTTTTTACTTTTTAATGCAAAAAGTTATTAAAAGTGGACCAAAACCCATGAAGAGCAGCCCCAGGAATCTATAAGACCCCCCCCCCCCCCTGCTGTGTGTAACCCCCCAAGTCGCGCATATACTCACCTTATTTGCCGGTCCAACGGCGCATGTGCAAGCAACGGCCGCATCCCCGACAATCCCTCTAGCAAGACGCATGCTTGCGCCAGGCATTTGTGAATGGCTGTCGCGGGGCGCGCTCCTTGTTAGGGTAGCAGGGGATGTGCACCCGAAGCTTAAATGAAGGGCCAGGAGCAGATCCGAGCGCGCTGATTGGATGAGAGGCTGCACATAGGACTGGGAAGAGGTGAGTTTGTTCGGGCGACCTGGGGGGTTTCACACAGAGGAGCAACCCCGATCGGGTTGCTTCGGGGCAAGGACCAAAACCCAGGATAGTCAAAATCCTGGGTTTTGGTACACTTTAAACAATATTACTTAATTTAATAAAACTATTGAAATAAGGGTTCTGCTAACTGGTAGAGGAAATATAAAAAGTCATAGAGATGGAAGATTAGGGTCATGCCAGGAGATACATCAGCAACAGTCGGTAACAGTTATGAGGGGAGGAACTTAAACGGACCTTCACCCTGAATAAGAGTCTATCTTATATGTTTTCCCCACCCTGTACATACAGATTGCCCACATTAATCCGGACCTTTGCCCTGAATAAGGGTCTATCTTATATGTTTCTCACACCCTGTACATACAGATTGCTCACATTAATCCAGACCCTCACCCTAAATAAGAGCCTATCTTGTATGTCTCCCCCCCCCTGTACATACAGATTGGCCACATTAAAAATCATCCAACCTGCACCTTGTGCGTTTTCTGAGCCTTTTAACACCCAAGATGGCGTGGATTCTCAAGCTGCCTGCAGACAGGAAGTGTCCTCTGACTATGCTGCTCTGCATTCTGGGATTGCTGTCCTTTTTCTGACCGCTGCACTTTTCATCACTGTCCTCTCCTCTGTATGTGATGCTTCTGACGCAAGATGGTGGCATCCGTCTCTTAGAGTCCTGAAAAGAGTTGAAGCCTGGTGGATGAAAGAATAATAATTAAGTGACTAAAAAATATATTAATTTTAGATGCTGAGAATAGTTTTTTAAGGGTTTGAGCTTTTCAATAAATTATGCTGAGGGTCCGGTTACACTACACGGTTTGTCAAGTTACATCGCAGATTCTCTTCCCCTATTGAATTATCGAATCATTGGGTTAGGGACTGGCCATAGGGAACACAGAGATGGCACCTCATCTAGACCCGGTGTCAGAATTCTCTCAATCCTCTAATACCCCACTCAACCCCACACCGTTCAGCCGCTGCAATGCTTATAGCCCCAGCATCATGGCTGGGGCTAGATACATCCCATTTAATATACTTGACCATCCTTCTGGTCCCAGATGTTATATAGTCTATGTACAATAATATGTCTCCCCTTCCTCAACCAGAAAATGTTGCGAGACCTGGAAGTTCACAAAACGTTCCAAGAGAAGCTTCAGAAAGATCCTCCCGGAGCTCCAGCTCTTCAGACCCTGGAGATGCTCATCACTCAGGCATGGTGGGACACCGCTTTCCAGAGAGCTTAGAGCTCCCTTCACTACAGGCAACTGGTAAATAAATGTAATTGCTATTGGCTGAGCAGTTAAAGAACTTAGCTTTACATTCAAATATTGATTCAATTACATTATTAGTGCTCGTTCTGATAAGGAACCGTGGGCAGACCCCTCTCTCCACAGTTCAGAGATTTCTCTGGTGTCGTTCAGTCTTCCAAAATAATCTAAGGGATTGAAATATACGTGTAACGAAGAACACAGACAGACAGTGTGTTCTAGGATACACGGGAAAGCGCTTTCTGCCAGCTCCGCCCAGTGACACTTTATTTTATATTGAAGTAAAACAACACAGCACACGTCATCTTTTGGACAATCATCATATAAGGAAAAATCTAATTACTGGCTCAATGATTGGTCATCACAGCTACAGATCATATTCTTAGGAATGTTAGTGAGGTCTGGGGGCCGGACATAATAAGGTGTTGTCTAGTCTCCCCAGTGCCATCTTGTTCACAGTAATGTGTTAATAGCAACGTGCGTCATTAACTTTATTGCTCTAATTTCAGTACAAGGAAAAGGAAAGAATCAGCGCAGAGATAAGTGGCTTACTGAGGGTTTATTTCACCTTTATTAGCCACTAAAGCTTACAATGCAAAGATAGGAATCTGAAATCAAGTGGTGTAAATGGAGAGAGGGAATGTTCATATATATTCATTTTATTGATTCTGACCTCCATCCATCACAGTTCTCTATTAGGTTTTCTATGCCCCGGTGGCTTTCAAAGGGTTTAGGACCTTTGATGGCACCAGAGAAGGTCAAAGCTGGGATTCAGACTGATGAAAAAAACTACAAATCTCGTCTCAAATTAACATAAAAATTTGTGTGCTTCTTACGATTATTCAACAAGCCGAAAAAAACAAAAACAAAAGGGTACTTTAAATTTGTCCCCAGCAGCTGATCGGCGCTAGTCTGGCAATCTGCAACTCACCTGATTGCTGGATCCTATCCCGTACTGCAGCCTGTGCTTCCCACATTGCCTCAAGACTAAACTCCATTCACTGGTGCTTCCTTGCCGGTTCCCAGAGAACCAGATGATGATCAGCGGCACCAGAGAAGATGACAAGGACTAGAGGATGATTGATGTTAGTAGAGAAGACAGTGAGGACTATAAGGCGATTGACGGCAGTGGAGAAGGCGACAAGGACCAGAGGATGATCAGCAGATGTATGTAGAAGCCACCTGCCATCCAGTCCACCAGAGATGTCGAGCTAAAGAGAGGATGATTAGCGGCAACATAGAAGGTGGCAAGGACTAGAGGATAATTTGTGGCAGTTGAGAAGACAGTGAGGCAGGGCAATTAGTGGTAGAGGAGGACCCATTGGTGGCAGTGGAGAAGGCAGTGAGGCCTACAGGGCCATTAGTGGTAGAGGAGGAACCATTGGAGGTAGTGGTGAAGGCAAAGATGCCTATGGGGTAAATAGTGGTAGAGGAGGACCCATTGGAGAGAGTGGTGAAGGCAATGATGCCTGCAGGGCAATTAGTGGTAGAGGAGGAACCATTGGAGGCAGTGGTGAAGGCAATGATACTTGCAGGGCAATTAATAGTAGAGGAGGAACCATTGGAGGCAGTGGTAAAGACAATGATGCCTGCAGGGCAATTAGTGGTAGAGGAGGACCCATTGGTGGCAGTGGAGAAGGCAGTGAGGCCTACAGGGCCATTAGTGGTAGAGGAGGAACCATTGGAGGTAGTGGTGAAGGCATTAGGCCTGCAGGGAAATTAGTGCTAGAGGAGGAACTATTGGAGGTAGTGGTGAAGGCAAAGATGCCTATGGGGTAAATAGTGGTAGAGGAGGACCCATTGGAGAGAGTGGTGAAGGCAATGATGCCTGCAGGGCAATTAGTGGTAGAGGAGGAACCATTGGAGGCAGTGGTGAAGGCAATGATACCTGCAGGGCAATTAGTGGTAGAGGAGGAACCACTGGAGGCAGTGGTTTAGGCAATGATACTTGCAGGGCAATTCATAGTAGAGGAGGAACCATTGGAGGCAGTGGTGAAGACAATGATGCCTGCAGGGCAATTAATGGTAGATGAGGAACCATTGGGGGTAGTGGTGAAGGCAATGATGCCTGCAGAGCAATTAATGGTAGAGGAGGACCCATTGGCGGCAGTGGAGCAGCAGAGGAGGATCCCTTGGTGGCATGTGACGTGGCCCACTGAGACTCTCTTTCCCAAGGGCACACATAAACCTGGAGCCAGCCCTGCAATGCAAACTGTTTGATTGGGATAAGAGGCTTCCACATTACCCCACATGGCTGATTTCATGAACAGCTTTGAAGCCGGACGATTTTCTTCTAGGTCAGTAATGTATAACAATCAGAAACATGGCAGTCTGGTTGATGAGGTTCCAATGGACCTTCTGTGTTACCGTGTTCCAGCTTCTCCTCCTTTACTCTTGGGTATTATATATCCCCTCAATTGATGATCTCAACCAGTTTTCAACCAGGTTCCTCTATTTATCAGTCAATCTCCCCAAAGCTGACGTCCCAATAAATCCACCACTAAGTCAAATCCAACCAGTCAAGCCAATGAGGAGCTCTGGATCTTCACCAGGAAGCAGCTTAGACCCTTGTGACTCAGGTACAGGTAGTCTTTCAAAATAATTTATAGATCTGAAGCCCACCGGCTGCTGGCTCAGGGCCCTTTTGGCTCTCCTTCCTTCACATGGGTGTGATACAATGTGTACAATATATATATATATATATATATATATATATGTATTATAAGTTGTATTGGGCTATTCATCAATTGTTTTATTGTTTTCTGTTTTTCCATTTATTGATCACATTACACTATTTTTCTGTTTTGTATGATTTTTTCAGTTTCTTAAAATAAATCTTAAATTCATAGCAAATCCTCTAAGTCACACGTGTCAAACTCAAGGCCGGGGACCCTATGTGATCCTAATTCTTGATCTGCCCTGTGCAAAATGATTCAACCTCTGCATCTGCCTGGGCAAAATAATTCAGCATCTGCATCTGTCCTGGGCAAAATAATTCTGCTTCTGTCCTGGGCAAAATAATTCTGCTTCTGTCCTGGGCAAAATTATTCTGCTTCTGTCCTGGGCAAAATAATTCAGCGCCTGCATCAGTCCTGGGCACAATTATTCACTGTCTGCATTTGTCCTGGGCAATAAAATGTGGTATCTATTCTGAGTGAGTTAATTCTGGATCTTCCCTGGGCAAAATAATTCAGCTTCTGCTTCTGTTCTGGGCAAAATAATTCACTGTCTGCATTTGTCCCAAGCAATAAAACTGTGCCTGTTCTGGATTGCTTTTATAAATCTACTGCCTGGTAAACGCTTTGTCTTAATCCCTGTCTAGATGTAGCAGTCAGTGGCCCAGATCCTCTCAGTTTGCCAAGGAACAATACGAACCTTGTGGCAGCTGTTCACACAGCTAACGTTGCGGTGGCCAAATTGATTAGATAAACAGTGAGAGGTCTGATTAACTCGTCGCAATGGTGGCTAGTATGTAGGGGTGCCTAGACTATGTACTGTAACCACTGTCGGCACTGCACTGTCCACTGGCATGTTGGGGACACACACACGCATTGGGGGGGGGTCAAGCCCCTATGACCCTGGGACCAATGCTAATTATTGTAATAGACTTGTAATTGTAATTCGACTTCTGATTTCCGTAATTTGCACGTATACTGTCAGGGATTTCTCAATGGAGAAATCCTCTATTAAAGAGTGACCATAAATTAGAGAACTGCGAGACAGAGAGACTATGAATATGCAGCAAACTGTGTTTAATTGTGACAACCAGTGAGCAACACACACATCAAACAGGCTGCTGTACATATATATATATATACATGTGGAGTCAGAGTGCATACATACAAGATACAGATTCAGATTCAGATTCAGAAGTCCAAAGACAGAATCCGGGTAGCCAGTTCAGAAGACAGATTTAATGCTGATCCACTAGCTGAATGGGTGGATCAGCTTATAAAGAGCAGGTGCTGGCTGATTAACAACACCTCTGCAGGACAGAGCCATCTGCTGGTGAAGCGGCATATAGCAGGGGAACTCAAGCTGTGGAAAAACTCCAAACCTGACATATACTTTGCATGTCTGACTATCATCATGACTTTTGCCCTGGCCAACCTTGCCTGCTTTCTCGCCATGCTTTTTCTTTGCCATGTTGAATAGCGCGTGAACCTTGCCCGTTGCCTTTAATTGCAGACCTAGCTTTTTGGGCTATTCTTGGTTGTGACACTTGGAAAACTGCTTACTTATTGCTGACCTTGGCAAACCCTTTGAACTTTCCTTGGTTAACTCTTCGGTTACAACACAACAGGACTACTACCTGACTGTTTCCTGTGCCCCTGACCATCTCCACCTTTTGTTTTGACCCAGGTATCTGGCAACCTTGGTTGAGGCTGTTGGGTGGGGGTGGGCGGAACAAACTTCTAATTGGTTGAGGCTGTTGGGTGGGGGGTGGCGGAACACACTTCTAATTGGTTGAGGCTGTTGGGTGGGGGGTGGCGGAACACACTTCTAATTGGTTGAGGCTGTTGGGTGGGGGGTGGCGGAACACACTTCTAATTGGTTGAGGCTGTTGGGTGGGGGGTGGCGGAACACACTTCTAATTGGTTGAGGCTGTTGGGTGGGGGGTGGCGGAACACACTTCTAATTGGTTGAGGCATTACAGTAAGCCAGCTTCTATATGCTTTTTATCTTTCTGATGAACATGAAGGAGCTTCTCCACCCAATAAGTTTTCCGCTCCTGTGGATGAGATTAGAAGACTTTCCCAAGGTAAAGTAGGCTCGGAAAGGATGTCACACACGGAGGAGAGCAGCTACTCCCATGATGAGAAGTCAGGTTAGTAGCAACATTTGGGGAAATTCTGATGCGATGGCACCATCTAAACAATCTAAAATTCTGTAAACCTTGTATTTTCATGTAGGTAAATATTATCCACCCGAGAAAATAAGAAGGCGCGAGGAGGTGCCAAATGATCAGGATGTGAACCAGTGGAGCGTCATTAGGAAGGAGACAGAACGAGACAACGATGTGGGTGAAGGTAAGACTAATAGATCCCACCAGGATTACCAAAGTAGAATAATAATATTTCCCTCTGTGAATACCGTCGTGTCAGGGTATAGCTCTAGACACTGTACCACATAAAGAGCTCATAGATAAGTTATTGAAGGTAGGACTCAATCCCTGGATAGTTCAGTAGATTTCCAGTTGGCTGAGGGATCGGTATCAGAGCGTTGTTGTAAATGGTGTGCAATCTGAACAAAGGCGGGTTACAAGTGGTGTGCCGCAAGGCTCTGTCCTGGGCCCCATTCTGTGTAATATGTGTGTAAGTGACATAGGAGAAGGTTCTGTCCTGGGCCACATTCTGTGTAATATGTGTGTAAGTGACATAGGAGAAGGCTCAGTCCTGGGCCCTATTCTGTGTAATATGTGTGTAAGTGACATAGGAGAAGGTTCTGTCCTGGGCCACATTCTGTGTAATATGTGTGTAAGTGACATAGGAGAAGGCTCTGTCCTGGGCCCCATTCTGTGTAATATGTGTGTAAGTGACATAGGAGAAGGCTCAGTCCTGGGCCCCATTCTGTGTAATATGTGTGTAAGTGACATAGGAGAAGGCTCAGTCCTGGGCCCCATTCTGTGTAATATGTGTGTAAGTGACATAGGAGAAGGCTCAGTCCTGGGCCCCATTCTGTGTAATATGTGTGTAAGTGACATAGGAGAAGGCTCTGTCCTGGGCCCCATTCTGTGTAATATGTTTGTAAGTGACATAGGAGAAGGCTCAGTCCTGGGCCCCATTCTGTGTAATATGTGTGTAAGTGACATAGGAGAAGGCTCAGTCCTGGGCCCCATTCTGTGTAATATGTGTGTAAGTGACATAGGAGAAGGCTCAGTCATGGGCCCCATTCTGTGTAATATGTGTGTAAGTGACATAGGAGAAGGCTCAGTCCTGGGCCCCATTCTGTGTAATATGTGTGTAAGTGACATAGGAGAAGGCTCAGTCCTGGGCCCCATTCTGTGTAATATGTGTGTAAGTGACAGAGGAGAAGGCTCAGTCCTGGGCCCCATTCTGTGTAATATGTGTGTAAGTGACATAGGAGAAGGCTCTGTCCTGGGCCACATTCTGTGTAATATGTGTGTAAGTGACATAGGAGAAGGCTCTGTCCTGGGCCCCATTCTTTTTAATATATTTGTATGTGACATAGGAGAAGGCTCAGTCCTGGGCCCCATTCTGTGTAATATGTGTGTAAGTGACATAGGAGAAGGCTCAGTCCTGGGCCCCATTCTGTGTAATATGTGTGTGACATAGGAGAAGGCTCAGTCCTGGGCCCCATTCTGTGTAATGTGTGTGTAAGTGACATAGGAGAAGGCTCTGTCCTGGGCCCCATTCTGTGTAATATGTGTGTAAGTGACATAGGAGAAGGCTCAGTCCTGGGCCCCATTCTGTGTAATATGTGTGTAAGTGACATAGGAGAAGGCTCAGTCCTGGGCCACATTCTGTGTAATATGTGTGTAAGTGATATAGGAGAAGGCTCAGTCCTGGGCCACATTCTGTGTAATATGTGTGTAAGTGACATAGGAGAAGGCTCAGTCCTGGGCCCCATTCTGTGTAATATGTGTGTAAGTGACATAGGAGAAGGCTCTGTCCTGGGCCCCATTCTTTTTAATATATTTGTATGTGACATAGGAGAAGGCTTGGTAGGTGCAGTTTGTCTGTTTGCTGATGATACAAAGGTTAGTAATCGGGTGGATATTCCTGGAGGTGTCTGCAACATGGAAAATGATTTAGCTTTACTGGATAAATGGTCAAAACTGTGGAAACTAGAGTTTAATGTCTCTAAATGTAAAATCCTGCACTTGGGTAGAAGGAATCCCGGCTCTGAGCACCGTATGGGCAGCGCTGTGTTATCCAGGACCTCGGAGGAGAGAGATTTAGGGATACTGATTACTGAAAGCTGCAAGATGAGTGGACAGTGTAGCCAGGCAGTGGGAAAAGCAAGCAGGATGCTCGGCTGCATAGCTCGAGGCATCACCAGTAGGAAGAGGGAGGTTGTGATGCCGCTGTATAGAGCCCTGGTGAGGCCACAGCTAGAATACTGTGTGCAGTTCTGGAGACCTCCCCTGCAAAAAGACATTATTCAAATAGAATGGGTCCAAAGGTCGGCAACAAAAATGATGGAAGGACTTAAACTTATGAGGAGAGACTTAAAGAACTTAATCTGTACAGAGAAAAGAAGGGAGAGGGGGACATGATGGAGACCTTTATATATGTGACAGGAGGGAATAAGGTTCAGGAGGGAAGTGTTTTTAAGAAGAAACTTAATGATAGAACAAGGGGCCCAACCTGAAGCTGGTCGGGGGGAAGATCAGGAGCAATGTTAGAAAATTTTATGTTACAGAGAGAGTAGTAGGTGCTGGGAACAAACTTCCAGCAGAGGTAGTTGAAAAATCGTCAGTCAGTGAATTTAAAAATACCTGGGATAAGCCTCCATCTATCCTAAGATAAAGAGAACATACATTATACACATAAGGGCAGACTAGATGGACCGTATGGTCTCCTTCTGCCGTCACCTGCCTATGTTTCTATACCAGTGGTTCTCAACTCTTTACTCCCCTCGGGACCAGAAGTTCCAAACAGTTACCAAAAGGGGTTGATTAATTATTAATAGTACCAAAATAAGTAGGCCATAGACCTCATGGCACTCCTAAAGCAAGAAGGTATTAGGTTGCACTTGTAAAATATTATAGCGGACCACTCATACACCCCCTGAAGGTTTGCCCCGGCACACTACCTCGTACCCTCTGGGGTACGAGAACCACAGGTTGAGAAACAGTGCTCTAGACAACTGGACTTGCTACATTTATCTGGAAGACCTTTTTCCACACGAGTCCAGTTGCAGTTGTTGGAGTTTATATCTACAGATATCTTTCCAAGTGCTTCCTTGTCCATTATCCTCTTCATGGTTAATAAGTGTTAAATAGAACCAACAAGCATTTTACAGTCAATGGGTGTTGGTCCACCCTGCTCAGCGGGTCAAACTGATTTCTAGGGAGTTAATCCCACCCTCTTTGTTTTAATCTTTTTTTCCTCACTCCCTTCAGCAAAACTGGAGCATGTGATTGGCCACTGGTTGTCATGTGGTAGGCAGTCCTCTTCTAGGAGGGTCTGTGTCAGGGAACCGCGGGTTACGTGATCCAACTATCAATCAGGGACCTTCTGACACACAGACCGATTTCCCATACCCACGTCCGAGCCCGCCTAGCGAGACTACCAGGCCCAAAGCCTACGGACACAGATTCTTGGCTAAGGCAAGTTAAATATAGGGTTTAATGCAATGAGCGCACACTAGGCAGTGATAACAAACATTTGGCTATGATGGAATATGAATGAATACAAATGCTGTTCTGAGTAGTGGGTTACAGGTTACAATGAGTTACACACAGAGATATAATAGTCAGTTACCGTAAGGAGCAGTTGTAGAGTGGTGATGAAGATCTCCCACAAGGGGTATGTCAAGAGCTTACAGATGGTTTGGACACCTCCAGCACGCTGCCGCGCGACCCCGCTCAAGAGAATGTCCCTGTTCTCGTCTCCTTGGCCTACCTTTAAGCGCGGTCTCTGCCCCTCTACCCCCCTCCTCCTCCCAGACACAGGTCCTGTGTAGTTCTTTGGTAGCCACCATATGCTATCACACCTCCCCAGCAGAGGAGGTTCCTGCCCCCACCCCCCCGTCTGAGCAAGGTGTTAGGAGAGCAGGGGGGGGGGGGGCTTTCATCCTCAAACTGCCTTCCTGCCCATGTATAGACTTCCTTTTCCTGCCAGCCTTGTAAGGGTGACATTTGCTACGTACAGAGAATCTTAAAAGGGAATGCCGGGCATCAGCGATAAAATGAAATGTAATATTTCCCCTATTCCTCACAGTCTGAATCAAAGTTCTAAGCAGTTAATGTTGATTCAGTATTGCCGAAACACAGCGCCACAATGACAGGTTTTTGTGTAACAAATAATTGCAGCATTCTATGATTCTCCTCTATATAAGCAGCAGTCGCCCCGTTTCTGAACATGGCGCTTGAAAACCTTTGGTCTGTAAAGGATGTTGGTGACTCACCTAATGCTCAGCCAATTCGGACCTTCCACCACTGCTGTTCAGCCAATGATCTGGAGCAGGAGCACAGTTGTAAATTGACTAGATATTCTGGATTTGGTTCCTGTGAAGGAAAAATCCAGTTTAAATGTATAGAAACCCACGGATTTAAGTCCTGAGTTCCCCTTTAAAATTCTCTGTCCCTAGCAAATGTCATCCTTTATTTCCTCCTGTAGCATTAAAGTGCACCAACACCCAGGCTGATCGGCCCGGGAATCTTATAGATCAGATCCCCGATCCCCGAAATCGGGATGCCCCGCTGGGTGAAACCCCCCAGGATGCCCCATTCATCTTACCTTATCCCCGTTCCAACGGTGCATGCGCGGGCCGCGGTCGTATCTCGGGCTTCTCTCTAGCAGGGCGTGCACCCGTGCCGGCTGTTTGTGAATGGCCGGCGCGCTCGCTGTTAGAGGGAAGCGCGAGATGCAGCCGCCAGCATGCTCGGAGCCGCTGTGGTTGTCCGTCCCTTGTCCGTGCATACCACAGCGGCTCTGAGCGCTGATTGGACGAGGCCCGCGCATGCGCCGTAGGAGCGTGGTGAGGTGAGTTTTTCCGGGCGTTCTGGGGGGTTTCACGCAGAAGTGGACCAAAACCCAGGATAGTGAAAATCCTGGCTGTTGGTCCACTTTAAGCCTCTCTAGCCATAAACCCAGGAATCCCAGGAGAATTAGCATCTGTGAAGGGCAGATCACAGACTCCCTGCTGATTCGCTCACATCTCTGATCTGAAAAGGCCCCGATCCGCCTGAGACAAAAGTGACCCCTGGCTGTGAGCTTCCTCACATCAAAGACAAGAGCCTCAGACCACCGTCACCAACATAAATCGGGTCACTGTATGTCCCAGCACCAAGCCAAATACAGAACCAGAATGGGCACACAAAACCATACAATTTTTAGAGCCAAGCAACCAGGGGAACCTAGAGAAATGGAGATCTTGTATTTTGACCCATTTAGGGACTCCATCTTTGGACTCATCGGATGCCCGGCATCCAGCTCAATCTTTTGATGCCATATCCTGAGCCATACAACCCCCCCCCCAATCAAAGTTATAACCCCTAAAGTGTTTAAGATGCTGAAGCAGGCTACACAACGGTCGAAGGGGACAGTCCGTCCCACAGAAGGGAGGGGGTGAAAGGGTCTCGCCGCATAAAGGTGGATGACCCTGGGCCAGGCTTTTGTCACTTCCGGGGAGGTCACGGTGCACGCGTGCTGGAGGTGCCCATCAACAAGCTTGCCACTTACCTCTGTGTGGGAGCTCATCATCATCACTACTCTGCAACTGCATCTTAAGGTAACTGACTGTTGTATCTCTGTGTAACTCACTGTAACCTGTAACCCACTACTCAGAACAGCATTTGTATTTATTCATATTCCATCATAGCCAAATGTTTCTTATCACTGCCTAGTGTGCGCTTATAGCATTAAAACCTATATTTAACTTTGTGATCTTTTTGCCTTAGCCAAGAATCTGTGTGTCCGCAGGCTTTGGGCCTGGTAGTCCCGCTAGGCGAGCGACAGACAGGGTTTTGGTGAAAGGTAGGATATCTGGTCAGCTTAGATAGAAGTCACATGGTTGGAGATGGCGGGAATTACAGATGAACGATTAATCAATTAAAATTACGTGACCTAAAAGGGGGAGGGATGACAGATGCCGGAACAAGCTGAAGAATATATTGAAGGAGTCCATGACACCGGGCCGTGTAAAGTGCACACTGCAAGCAAGATCCAGGTCTGTGTCGCTATTGTGGCAATTTAATTGTTTCATTATTCAGAATATTTGAAGGTGGGGTTTTGAATTGTTTCCCCTGAGGATGTGGAGGACAAATTCAGGCCTAGCTGTCATATTATGACTCACCTTTTCCTCGGTGTTTCCTTATTGCTCCTTACTGTTGTTGCATTGTTTTCTTATTTTTCATTACTGTTGTTGTACTGTTTTTCTTATTGTTCATTACTGTTGTTGTATTGTCTCCTTATTGCTCCTTACTGTTGTATTGTTTTCTTATTTTTCATTACTGTTGTTGGATTGTTTCCTTATTGTTCATTACTGTTGTTGGATTGTTTCCTTATTGTTCATTACTGTTGTTGTATTGTTTCCTTATTGCTCCTTACTGTTGTTGTATTGTTTTCTTATTTTTCATTACTGTTGTTGGATTGTTTCCTTATTGTTCATTACTGTTATTGTATTATTTCTTTATTGTTCATTAATGTTGTTGTATTGTTTCCTTATTGTTCATTACTGTTGTTGTATTGTTTCCTCATTGTTCATTACTGTTGTTGTATTGTTTCCTTATTGTTCATTAATGTTGTTGTATTGTTACCTTATTGTTCATTACTGTTGTATTGTTTCCTTATTGTTCATTAATGTTGTTGTATTGTTTCCTTATTGTTCCTTACTGTTGTTGTATTGTTTCCTTATTGTTCATTACTGTTGTTGTATTGTTTCCTTATTGTTCCTTACTGTTGTTGTACTGTTTCCTTATTGGTCCTTACTGTTGTATTGTTTCCTTATTTTTTGTTACAGATACAGGAAGCTCAATGAGAATCAGAGAAGATCTCTCCAGCATTGAGGAGCCCATGGCCATAGAATCCAGCTGTAACAGGCAAACAGTCAGCCATTCTCTAAGAGGTGATGGACAGTCCGGTCATTTACATGAAATGATTTAATATCACACAGGGTAACAATGTTGTAATTAATCCATACGTGTCACATGATCTTATGGTCAGCCTGTAATTTGGTAGATGATGTAGACCACACTTGTCAAACTCTGTCCCGCGGGCCCTGCCCCCTTCTTCCCATACTCATTACTGTTGTTGTATTGTTTCCTTATTGTTCATTACTGTTGTTGTATTGTTTCCTTATTGTTCATTAATGTTGTTGTATTGTTTCCTCATTGTTCATTACTGTTGTTGTATTGTTTCCTTGTTGCTCCTTACTGTTGTTGTATTGTTTCCTTATTGTTCATTAATGTTGTTGTATTGTTACCTTATTGTTTATTACTGTTGTATTGTTTCCTTATTGTTCATTAATGTTGTTGTATTGTTTCCTTATTGTTCCTTACTGTTGTTGTATTGTTTCCTTATTGTTCATTACTATTGTTGTATTGTTACCTTATTGTTCATTACTGTTGTTGTATTGTTTCCTTATTGTTCCTTACTAGAGATGAGCGAGTAGTATTCGACCGAGCCGGTATTCGATCGAATACTACGCTGTTCCTCATACTCGATTTCGATCGAGTACAGCGGCGATGGCGCACTCACAATTCGTTTCCCCTCCCACCTTCCCTGGCGCGTTTTTTACACCAATCACCATGCAGGGGGGGTGGGACAGGTCCTGGGAGGACGCTGGCATCGCGAAAACGGCGTCTACACGCATTGGCTGGAAAAACCATGTGACCTCGAATATACAAAACTCAGCACTTCCTCTTCGTCAGCATTAGCAGCTTGAACTTAGTGAGGGACAGACGCTCACAGCAGGGAAAGACAGGCTGTCGCTGGCAGGGCCCCAGAAGCTCGGAATATCGCTTTTACCACCATCTATACCAGCTACCAGAAGACAAGAGAGTCATTAAGAGCCCTTATTAGGGCTACTACGCTGAACGGTATATGGCTCATATGTAGGCAGGCAGGGCCCCAGAAGCTCAGAATATCGCTTTTACCACCATATATACCAGCTACCAGAAGACAAGAGAGTCCTTAAGAGCCCTTATTAGGGCTACTACGCTGAACAGTATATAGCTCATATTCTATGTAGTCAGGCAGGGCCCCAGAAGCTCAGAATATAGCTTTTACCACCATATATACCAGCTACCAGAAGACAAGAGAGTCCTTAAGAGCCCTTATTAGGGCTACTACGCTGAACAGTATATAGCTCATATCCTATGTAGGCAGGCAGGGCCCCAGAAGCTCAGAATATAGCTTTTACCACCATATATACCAGCTACCAGAAGACAAGAGAGTCCTTAAGAGCCCTTATTAGGGCTACTACGCTGAACAGTATATAGCTCATATTCTATGTAGTCAGGCAGGGCCCCAGAAGCTCAGAATATAGCTTTTACCACCATATATACCAGCTACCAGAAGACAAGAGAGTCCTTAAGAGCCCTTATTAGGGCTACTACGCTGAACAGTATATAGCTCATATTCTATGTAGTCAGGCAGGGCCCCAGAAGCTCAGAATATAGCTTTTACCACCATATATACCAGCTACCAGAAGACAAGAGAGTCCTTAAGAGCCCTTATTAGGGCTACTACGCTGAACAGTATATAGCTCATATTCTATGTAGTCAGGCAGGGCCCCAGAAGCTCAGAATATAGCTTTTACCACCATATATACCAGCTACCAGAAGACAAGAGAGTCCTTAAGAGCCCTTATTAGGGCTACTACGCTGAACAGTATATAGCTCATATCCTATGTAGGCAGGCAGGGCCACAGAAGCTCAGAATATAGCTTTTACCACCATATATACCAGCTACCAGAAGACAAGAGAGTCCTTAAGAGCCCTTATTAGGGCTACTACGCTGAACAGTATATAGCTCATATTCTATGTAGTCAGGCAGGGCCCCAGAAGCTCAGAATATAGCTTTTACCACCATATATACCAGCTACCAGAAGACAAGAGAGTCCTTAAGAGCCCTTATTAGGGCTACTACGCTGAACAGTATATAGCTCATATTCTATGTAGTCAGGCAGGGCCCCAGAAGCTCAGAATATAGCTTTTACCACCATATATACCAGCTACCAGAAGACAAGAGAGTCCTTAAGAGCCCTTATTAGGGCTACTACGCTGAACAGTATATAGCTCATATTCTATGTAGTCAGGCAGGGCCCCAGAAGCTCAGAATATAGCTTTTACCACCATATATACCAGCTACCAGAAGACAAGAGAGTCCTTAAGAGCCCTTATTAGGGCTACTACGCTGAACAGTATATAGCTCATATCCTATGTAGTCAGGCAGAGCCCCAGAAGCTCAGAATATAGCTTTTACCACCATATATACCAGCTACCAGAAGACAAGAGAGTCATTGAGAGTCCTTATTATTAGGGCTACTATGTTGAACAGTATATAGCTCATATGTAGGCAGGCAGGGCCCCAGAAGCTCAGAATATCGCATTTACCACCATATATACCAGCTACCAGAAGACAAGAGAGTCATTGAGAGCCCTTATTAGGGCTACTATGTTGAACAGTATATAGCTCATATGTAGGCAGGCAGGGCCCCAGAAGCTCAGAATATCGCATTTACCACCATATATACCAGCTACCAGAAGACAAGAGAGTCATTGAGAGCCCTTATTAGGGCTACTATGTTGAACAGTATATAGCTCATATGTAGGCAGGCAGGGCCCCAGAAGCTCAGAATATCGCATTTACCACCATATATACCAGCTACCAGAAGACAAGAGAGTCATTGAGAGCCCTTATTAGGGCTACTATGTTGAACAGTATATAGCTCATATGTAGGCAGGCAGGGCCCCAGAAGCTCAGAATATCGCATTTACCACCATATATACCAGCTACCAGAAGACAAGAGAGTCATTGAGAGTCCTTATTATTAGGGCTACTATGCTGAACAGTATATAGCTCATATGTAGGCAGGCAGGGCCCCAGAAGCTCAGAATATCGCATTTACCACCATATATACCAGCTACCAGAAGACAAGAGAGTCATTGAGAGTCCTTATTATTAGGGCTACTATGCTGAACAATATATAGCCCATATGTAGGCAGGCAGGGCCCCAGAAGCTCAGAATATCGCATTTACCACCATATATACCAGCTACCAGAAGACAAGAGAGTCATTGAGAGTCCTTATTATTAGGGCTACTATGTTGAACAGTATATAGCTCATATGTAGGCAGGCAGGGCCCCAGAAGCTCAGAATATCGCATTTACCACCATATATACCAGCTACCAGAAGACAAGAGAGTCATTGAGAGTCCTTATTATTAGGGCTACTATGCTGAACAGTATATAGCCCATATGTAGGCAGGCAGGGCCCCAGAAGCTCAGAATATCGCATTTATCACCATATATACCAGCTACCAGAAGACAAGAGAGTCATTGAGAGTCCTGATTATTAGGGCTACTAATTTTCAAGAGGTCTCAGCTCTTGGGCCTCCACACAATGTTTGAGAGGTCTCAGCTCTTGGGCCTCCACACAATTTCTAAGAGGTCTCAGCTCTTGGGCCTTAATACAATTTTCAAGAGGTCTCAGCTCTTGGGCCTTAATACAATTTTTAAGAGGTCTCAGCTCTAAGCTTCCCTTAGTGCTGGGGTGACACACTGTAACAAACCTCCTCCTGTAAGCTTCCCTTACTGCTGGGGTGACACACTGTAACAAACCTCCTCCTGTAAGCTTCCCTTACTGCTGGGGTGCCACACTGTAACAAACCTCCTCCTGTAAGCTTCCCCGACTGCTGGGGTGACACACTGTAACAAACCTCCTCCTGTAAGCTTCCCTTACTGCTGGAGTGACACACTGTAACAAACCTCCTCCTGTAAGCTTCCCCGACTGCTGGGGTGACACACTATAACAAACCTCCTCCTGTAAGCTTCCCTGACTGCTGGGGGTGACACACTGTAACAAACCTCCTCCTGTAAGCTTCCCCGACTGCTGGGGTGACACACTGTAACAAACCTCCTCCTGTAAGCTTCCCTGACTGCTGGGGTGACACACTGTAACAAACCTCCTCCTGTAAGCTTCCCTTACTGCTGGGGTGACACACTGTAACAAACCTCCTCCTGTAAGCTTCCCTGACTGCTGGGGTGACACACTGTAACAAACCTCCTCCTGTAAGCTTCCCTTACTGCTGGGGTGACACACTGTAACAAACCTCCTCCTGTAAGCTTCCCTTACTGCTGGGGTGACACAATGTAACAAACCTCCTCCTTTAAGCTTCCCTTACTTCTGGGGTGACACAATGACACAAGAGGACATATCTGACCACATCTCTCACACACACACACACACACACACACACACACACACACACACACACACACAATGACAATTAGGGGTGGGGTCTATTTATTTTCCCCCTTGCCTATGCCATCTGTGGTTGTCATTAGGCAACGTGATTTTAAGGGGTGCAGAATTTTGTTCTTCTTTTTTGTACAGTTTGGCTTGGGGTCCATGGCAATGTAGAGGAAAGAAGGTTTCCTTGTCTTGTCTCACTTTACGTAGAAGTAATATTGTGTTTGGAGTGTATTGTTGAGTGGCTGTGATAGTGGCGTAATAGTGCGACTTGGGCGCGTTATATGCACCCAGACATGCTTCCCCTGCTGTCCCAGTTGCATTCCAGCAGTGTTGGCATCATTTTCTGATGTTTCAGGGTGGACTTGGTGACCTCCAAGTGGTCGAATTGAGATTTCCAAGTGTCGAGCATTTTTTTCCCATAGACTATAATGGGATTCGATATTCGGTCGAGTAGTCGAGTAACGCGGTCTATTCGAATCGAAATTCGAAATTTCGAATATTTCACTACTCGCTCATCTCTATTCCTTACTGTTGTTGTACTGTTTCCTTAATGTTCCTTACTGTTGTTGTACTGTTTCCTTATTGTTCCTTACTGTTGTTGTACTGTTTCCTTATTGGTCCTTACTGTTGTATTGTTTCCTTATTTTTTGTTACAGATACAGGAAGCTCAATGAGAATCAGAGAAAATCTCTCCAGCATTGAGGAGCCCATGGCCATAGAATCCAGCTCTAACAGGCAAACAGTCAGCCATTCTCTAAGAGGTGATGGACAGTCCGGTCATTTACATGAAATGATTTAATATCACACAGGGTAACAATGTTGTCATTAATCCATACGTGTCACATGATCTTATGGTCAGCCTGTAATTTGGTAGATGATGTAGACCACACTTGTCAAACTCTGTCCCGCAGGCCCTGCCCCCTTCTTCCCACACTGTTATCTATTAGTGACAGTGCTTGGGCGGTCGCAGACGTTACCTTTAAACCACTAGATACCCAATACTTATAGGCACATAAAGACCACTATAAAGGGCACTGCACAAAATGTAATCAAGATAACACTTTATTATTGTGGCTCCACTACATTAAAAACGACAAACATCAATTGTTTATTTAAAATCAATTACAAAAGTGTATAGCCCATCCTCTCTGGTACAGCTATTTAATAAACCAGAGGCACTACTTCGTCCATAGAAGGGGAGGGTCTCACATTTTTAAGCATACAAAATTAATTTCTCCTATTGCAAATACCCCAATTCAATAAATACATAATTTAGAATCACCAACCATATACAAAGTTAACACACATTAAGAAAGCCAAGTAGAAAAACAATAAAAAAAATCATCCACAATGTACAAAATTTTTATATATCAACATAACCTAATGAAAAAAATGAGAATAATCCTCATATAACGGATCGAAGTGCAATGTTCATCAATCCAGGTCCACTTGATGGGACCACTTACTATAGTAATCAACTTAATCACAAGCGAACAAACTATCAAATCCGTGTGCTGCTCATAACAGAAAACAAATATTACAATGTGCAATTTGCTTGGGAATAAGGAGAGAGAAGTATGCATAGATATGACTGAGCTGATAAGCCAAATACATAAAAGCTACTTTCCCCTATGGAAGTCTATGATCAGCTGGGGACTGGTGTAAAAAAGAAAAGGCGTCACGCGTTCCGCCGCCAAGCTGCGGCTTCTCCAGAGGTACTTACCCCGCTGCGGTCCTCCTCCTCTTATGTTCCCAGTGCCTTTACAAGCTGCGTCTCTTCCGCCGGAAGGCGCACACTTGAGACGCGCCTCCACATCTCCCGCCGCCAGCCGCACGCCGGCGTGTGAAGCCAGCTGCGGCTCCGACAATGCAGGAGGTGCTGGGAGCCGTGGGCCACGCCCCCCATTGATGACCCGGCCGGTGTTATCGGCTAAAGGGTAGGAGCGGGGCCTGCACCACCCCGACCGGCTGTTCCCAACCGCACTGCCACAGACCTGCAGGGACCTTTAAACCACTGCCGCAAACTTGCTGCCCAACGCCGCTTAGTCCCCGAGGGGCTAGTTAACAAGCTTGCCCAGCATTCAGATTGCAGCACTGCAATTTGCAGCTATTTCTGCCCCCTCCTCATCAGACCTTCCCCGAAAGGGGGTCTAGAAATGCAGATTTATTCCAAGACCGAGATTTATTCTTTATTCTGAACTTCGATAAAAACCAAGATAAAGAGACGCTGGCGTTTCTGAAAAGCCTATCAGGAAAATTTGAATTGAAGAAAGAAACATTTTTGATTAAAAGTAAGAGCATCAATGACACAGATGGTCAAGACGTTGCAGGCCAGGATAAGGATGGTCACAACCGACACCTCAAAAAAGCTCAGTCTGGAGCAAATTGCAGACAGAGCAACTGAATGCAGATTTCTCATTGATGAGAAATTCGGGGGATGCGAGAAAGCCAAAAATGCCGCAATGGCCATTTCTGGTAGGATTACGAATGTATCACATTATAAAAAGGAAACAATGAGACTTCAAGAAGGATTTTCGAAACCACTAGCGAAACTGGAAAAGGAATTGTGTAGAATGAGAGAACTTGGAGACCAAGATGTAGAGGAATATAAATCACAACTGCAGGAGAAAAGAGTCAAACTTCGAAGCCAGCAAAGGCAACAAAGGCCCACACACGGCATCGAACAATTATTGCACGTCATGAGAACCTTTTCGAAAGAAGAAACAAAAGTGTTTCTAAAATGGTTAAAGATTCAACTTGACTCGCTTGCAAGACATCATCTCGTAGGACTCAATGAGGAATACAGGACACCAGCTGTGGCTCCGACAATGCAGCAGGTGCTGGTAACAGTGGGCCACGGCCATTGATGACCCAGCCGGTGTTATCGGCTAAAGGGGAGGAGCGCGGCCGCACCACCCAGACCGGCTGTTCCCAACCGCACTGCCACAGAACTGCAGGGAACTTTAAACCACTGCCGCAAACTTGCTGCCCAGCGCCGATTAGTCCCCGGGGGGCTAGTTAACAAGGCCGGCCATCATTCAGATTGCAGCACTGCAATTTGCAGCTATTTCTGCCCCCTCCACATCAGACCTTCCCCGAAAGGGGGTCTAGAAATGCAGGGTGTTTGGGACCCAGAATTGTCTGATGCCAGCCCTGCCCACTGACTTTGACCTTTGTATAAATCTGTTGAGTATGCCTTAACAAACTTCCTGTCTTGGTGACCACATATGGCTTGGGGTGAAGCTGAAGCCATAACTGAGCCATAGGCTCTTGTAATAAACAAATGAAGGCCTCTCATGCTTTATCCTGACCACACCTTCATTTTTCCAGCCATAGGTGGTCACTCAGTGAGGTGAGCGTGGGCTAATTTTTCTCTACAGGGTCACAGACCGTAAGTAAGACTAAAAAGAAATATTATCTTCTAGCTATTGTTCTGCTTCCATTTAGTGGTCAGCGTGCTGCCCTGAATTTTACATTTTGAATCTTTGGACACTATTGGAGTTTAGATGAATTGGTTTAGGTCATGAGTTTCATTAAAGCTGAACTGAAGTTTGTCTAGAGAAGACCTTTTAACCCTTTCATTGTTAACACTTAATATTTTGTTTTATTCTTTTGTTAGAAGACCCTGTAAAGTTGAGGTTCCTTCAGAAGCTCATGGCTTTGGACGTGACTGCAAGAGACACCGGTTTCGAAGACGAAGACACGTTATTTGAATTGGACAAACCAGAGATTGAAGATTTTATGGAACCAAGTCCATCAAACGCTTCAAATCCTTTAGACAACCTTTGTGAAATTCTACGAGCCACCGACGTCTTTCTCCAACAAGAGATTGTAACCAAAATGGCCATGTGTCAGTTTGGTGTCCCTCTTCTGCTTCCCGCTAGCAATGGGTCACAATGCACCTTCATGCTCTCGGCCATGAGAGAGATTGTAAAGAAATGGACATCGCCCTCATGCAAGAACAGTAAAGGATTCTTAGAAGACAACTTAGTTAACGTTTCCATGCCCATTGTGTCTTTTGCCAAACTGGGTACTTGCAGCTTATCCAAATCTAAACTTCTCAATCATGTCCTAAGTCCTCCTGAGCTCACCCACGATTTTTTCGTCTACAGTGACATGCCAGGTGGAAATATACCACGACGATGCTCCGATGGGCTGGTGGAGATATCTTGGTATTTTCCAGTCGGACAGAAACAATTGGATATATTTTCTGACCCCGTCGCCATCCTTAACCTGAGAGGAGACCTTGAGGTTCATTTCGAACAGTTTAATTTTTTAACAAGGATCTCGTCAGCCATGTTTGTGTTTATCGAGACTTTGAATGAGGGACAATGTGAACTGGTATCAAAGATTGCAGCACAAAATAGAGATTTATTCTTTATTCTGAACTTCGATAAAAACCAAGATAAAGAGACACTGGAGTTTCTGAAAAGCCTGTCAGGAAAATTTGAATTGAAGAAAGAAACATTTTTGATTAAAAGTAAGAGCATCAATGACTCACAGATGGTCAAGGCGTTGCAGGCCAGGATAAGGATGGTCACAACCGACACCTCAAAAAAGCTCAGTCTGGAGCAAATTGCAGACAGAGCAACTGATTGCAGATTTCTCGTTGATGAGAACTTTGGGGGCTGCGAGAAAGCCAAAAATGCAGCAATGGCCATTTCTAGTAGGATTACAAATGTATCACATTATAAAAAGGAAACAATGAGACTTCAAGAAGGGTTCTCAAAACCACTAGCAAAACTGGAAAAGGAATTGTGTAGAATGAGAGAACTTGGAGACCAAGATGTAGAGGAATATAAATCACAACTGCAGGAGAAAAGAGTCGAACTTCGAAGCCAGCAAAGGCAACAGCGGCCCACACACGGCATTGTACAATTTTTGCACATCATGAGAACCTTTTCGAAATTAGAGACAAAAGTGTTTCTAAAATGGTTAAAGATTCAACTTGACTCGCTTGCAAGACATCATCTCGCAGGACTCAATGAGGAATACAGGACGAAGCTGAAGGACCCGGACTTGGATGCACAGGAACTGATGAAGATCGATAAAAAAATTTCAGACAGTTCGCTGGGAATTGAACACTTCATCCGCGAGCTGGGACAAATGTATGAATTGGAACATTCACTGGGGAAATCAAAAGAGTTGAAGGATCTCCCCGGAATTGCTGCTAATCTTTTGCTGGATGGTTTCCCATTGGAACTGGTGGATGGAGATGCTTCCAACATTCCCCTGCAGTGGATCAGCAATGTCCTGACCGAGCTAGATGTCATAACTGGAGGCCGATGCAGGATGAGAGTTATAACTATACTGGGAGTGCAAAGTACAGGAAAGTCCACCCTTTTGAACACCATGTTTGGCCTTCAATACCCGGTGGCCAGTGGACGATGCACACGAGGAGCCTTCATGACTCTGCTTAATGCTAAAAATGAATTTCAAGAAGACCTAGGCTGTGATTACATTATGGTTATCGACACCGAAGGTTTAAAATCCATGGAGCTAGCCTCTCTGGAAGGCAGCTACGAACATGACAACGAGCTGGCGACATTAGTAGTTGGCTTAAGTGACATCACAATAATCAACATGGCGATGGAAAATACAGAAGAGATGAAAGAGATCCTACAGATTGTGGTCCATGCATTTCTTAGGATGAATGAGGTAGGGAAAAAGTCCAGCTGCCATTTCGTGCATCAGAACGTGAGCGACGTGTCTGCCCACGACAAGAACCGCAAAGCCAGAGGGAAGTTTCTGGAACAGCTGAACGAAATGACGAAAATAGCAGCGAGGATGGAGAAAAGATCCGGAGTCGCCACCTTTTCTGACATCATACACTGCGATATTGAGAAAAACTCCTGGTACATCCCAGGCCTGTGGTACGGAATACCGCCCATGGCTTGCATTAACCTTGGTTACAGTGACAGCATCAAAGAGCTAAAACGATCCGTAATTGGATGTCTAGAGTCCATGGCAGGAAAGCCTCAAAATATTCCACAATTTACTGAGTGGGTAAAAAGTTTGTGGAACGCCGTAAAGCATGAAAAATTTATCTTCAGTTTCCAGAATCGAATGATCACCGAGGCCTACAATCAGCTGTGTATACAATACTCAGAGTGGGAATGGACATTTCAGAAGACTATTCATGAGTGGATGATGAGGACCGAAACCCTGATTTTCAACCTACCAGGTTACGAATTAGGAACAAAAACTTGGGACAGGATCAGAGAACAAATGAGTCGAATACTGGACCAAGAGGAACGAGTCATGTCTGCCTCTCTGGAACAATACTACGAGCATGATTGTGACAAT